>JAPKLY010001287.1:26607-51842 GCA_026898435.1 Prunella vulgaris
TATACAATCACAAAATTTTGACAAACTTCTATAATTTATAGATAAATAAAGTGATGATAATTTTTTATATATTAGTTGCACTATGTAATTAATGTGTATTTTTAAATAATATTAATTATTTTAAAAATAATAATTTTTTAACTTTATTAGTTGTGTTTAAAATTATTAGTTGTTTTCACTAAATAGTATTAATTATTTTTAAATTAAAACATATATTAAATAGTATTAATTATTTTTAAATTAAAACATATATTTTGTTTGCGCTGAATAATATTATTCTCTATTCCATGATTTTCTACATACTAAATTGAACACATATTTTTTTAAAAATATATTCTTTTAGCATAAGAGTAATATAAGAATAAATATGTGTATATTTTAGAGGCAAATTTATTGTTTTAGAGATATTTTTAGAAGGATTTGTCAAAATATGAAGTAAAATGGAGTTGTAAACAATATGAAATAAGTTAACTGACTGAAAATTCAGGAGAAAATATCACAAATTGTCCTGTAACTTTGTTTGAGTCCAGATTTAGTCCTTTATCTTTATAATTTCTCGATTATAGTCTTTTTGTTATCAGAAATGGTCCTTTCCGCCGGAAATTAAAAAAATTGGCCGGAATTTACACCTGTTCCAGGAGAACATACCAAAAATAGTCCTGTAACTTTGTTTGAGTCTAAATTTAGTCCTTTATCTTTTTAAGTTTCGATTATAGTCCTTTTGTTATCAAAAATTATATATTAATTTTAAATTAATTTTTTTTATAAAATATTGGAGATTATATAATTTTATTTAAAAAAACTTATTTTTTTTAAATATGATTATTCATATTTAAATAATATTAAAATCTCCTATTATCTATTTCTGAAAATACAAAATTTTACGTGGCTTAATATAACCGTTGTCCGTTACTTCTTTATCCATCTTCTTTTTAATTCACAAATTTCTCCATATATATAATCACTCCATATTTCTAAATATTTTTATGTTTCATCTTAAAAAGATCTTTTTAATAGATAAAGAATATTAACCACCATCCATAAATCTCGGTCAACTAAATCCCACTAATTACTCATTTTAAAATTATATATATTATTAATCTCAAATTAAATTATTTATTTATTTTCAAAAAAGAAAATTTCAAATTAAATTATTTATTTTCAAAAAAAAATTAATCAATATATTCCTATGAATTAAAATTTTCAAAATATTACGAAACAATGAGTAATTCCATTAACTATTAATATTTCCAAAATTAACTTACAATTAAATGTCGAGGGAACAAAAATAATTTCCAATAAAAACAAAAATAGTTAATAAAAACAAAAATAGAGAAATATTAACCATTTATGTTAATATTAACCATTAATATTAATAGTCATATATATTTAACCACGTTATAATATTTAAATATGAATAATCATTTATTTTCAAAAAAAATTAATCAACATTTTCATATGAATTGAAATTTTAAAAAATCAACATTTTCGTAAAAATTAAAATTTCCAAAATTAAACTTCAAAATTTATTTGTAATAGCATTACAAGCTTAATATATATATATATATATATATATATATATTTATAATTATGTTTTATTATTTATTAAATAATTATTAAATACTAAATACATTTTTTAGAATAATCATATTTAAAATAAAAAATAAGTATTTTTAAATAAAATTATATAATCTTATATATTTTATAAAAAAATTTAATTTAAAATTAATATATAATTTTTTATAACAAAAGGACTATAATCGAAAAATTAAAAAGATAAAGGATTAAATCTGGACTCAAACAAAGTTACAGGACCATTTTTGATATTTTCTCCTGACAGGTGTAAATTCCGGCCAATTTTTTAATTTCCGGCGAAAAGGACCATTTTTTATAACAAAAGGACTATAATCGAGAAATTAAAAAGATAAAGGACTAAATCTGGACTCAAACAAAGTTACAGGACCATTTGTGATATTTTCTCAAAATTCAGTGGACACCCACAGTATCCACTGGTGATATGACGAGCAATGACAGCGATTGGAGGTCTCTCGGAAATTTGGAATTTGGCTGTTTATGTTTGTTTTGGAATCTGATTATTTTGCTTTTGACAACAAGGTGGTAACATTAATTTATTGCTTTGTTTGAAGAATTGTTACATTAATTTGTTAGAATTCGGCTCCCTTAATAAAAAAATTGTTGAAACTTAATTATTTTAAATCTTATGAAAAATACAAAATAAATTTTTGTTTCACTAATTTAATTAATTTTAGATTAATATAAATTGATGCTATAAAAAGTAAATAAATTTAATAAAAAATAATTATTTTATAATTGATTATTATATTTATTAAAAAATTAATGTTAAAATAAAAAGAAACAATATTTTATATTATACGTGTTGTGTCAACCGTCTGAGCTGGATGAATTAATTATTATATTTTAAACTATTTTATATATGTATCTTATATATTTTATTTTATATGTGTATTTTATTTCTTATTACATATATTTTTAATTATTACTTGTACTTGTATATACTATCTAATAATTATAATTAGATATAAATGATTACGTTTAATTATATTATTTTAACCAAAATAGTTTTAAATATATTATAAATAATCACATGTGTAATCTTCTTATTATTTACTAACACGAGTACATATATATATATATATTTTGGTCATTTTAATTAAAATATTTTCAATGAATTATAAATTAATCATTTTTGTAATTCTTTTTCACTAGTTATAAATGTTGGTCCTGAAACGAGTCTGAATCAGTGTATGAGGGGAATACAAATAACATTTTTTCCTTTTCAAGAATAACTACTTAGAACTCAGTCAGCTTAAACTGACAGTGCTCACTGAAACTGAAGTCACAAGGACTGACAACTCAGGAACTAAATACGCTGAGTCCTGAATTCGTGCTCTGACTGAGCTCAGTAAAGATAATCTACATACTGACCTCTCAGGAAGCTGGTCAGTTGGATAGCTATCTAAACAAGTCTTGTTGGGAAATGGTGTATAAAAATGTTTTGATGTAATCCCAAAGACTCCCCTGTAATGTAACAATTGTATAAACTTAGAAAAACAACCTAACTGTTAGGAGGCTAAGTAAAAAATTTAGAAAAACAGGTTTGTAATAGACAGGCTATTGAAGACTGAACTAGCCTATAGAAGTCAGACTAGTCTGATGAACTGGAAAGTACACCCACCCCTGAAGATAGACACCTCAGAAGACTAAGTCCAAGTAACTTGAAGAACCCTCATGTGAAGAACAAGCCTGATTCATTAAAAGCATTACCATATATGCGTAATTATCACAACATTGGATACTACATCAACAAGTGTATGGAATGGCAAGTCGATCCCAAACATTCCTTCGAAAGGATCACCAGCTATCACACTTCGTGAAGAAAACTTCAGCTATTTTAAGATAAATAGAGTTTTCATCTTCTCTAGCCATGCTTTGGTAGATGACACATTTATCTCTTTGTTCACTCCAAAGCGATCATCCACATCAGAAACTGCCGATACCTCAATAAAGAAGATATGGTGTTGATACCATCAGAAATATCAGTCACGGACAAACAATTTGGAGGAACTGGCACGCACTGGAGGATATATCAATCTCGAGGAAAGTAGCCATCATTAACATTATTTTTGAGGAAGGCCTTGATCCCAATATAAACCAGAGCGAGACTAACACTTCCTAAAGTATTAAGGAAGAAAACTCATAGGTATATCACCAGATAAAGTTCTCGAGGCATTTGTCCAAAAGAGAGAACTGCCCCCACCAGATGCCTCCGGGCACGATTATCACCAGATGCCTCCGGGCACAATTATCACCAAATGCTTTTGGGCACGACTATCCCGTCTTTATAGGTGATGATCATCTAGCCTATATTGACGATGCCACCTACATAGGCGATGCGCCTCCTAGAGGCATGATTCCGTCTATATACGCGATGTGCCTTCTCGAAACAATAATCCTTCTTGAAGGCACGATTAACCCATCTTTATAGGCGATGATATCCAGCCTATATTGACGATGCTGCCTACATAGGCGATGCGCTTTCTCGAAGTGATAATCATTCTTGAAGGCATGATTATTCCATCTTTATAGACGATGCCGCGATACGCCTCCCAGAGACATAATTCTGCCTATATAGATGATGCGCCTTCTCAAAGCGATAATCCTTCATGAAGGCACGATTATCCCATCTTTATAGGCGATGATTATCCAGCCTATATTGACGATGCCGCCCACATAGGCAATGCGCCTCCCAGAGGCATGATTCCGCCTATATAGGCGATGCGCCTTCTCGAAGCGATAATCCTTCTAGAAGGTACGATTATCCCGTCTTTATAGGCAATGATCATTCAGCCTATATTGATGATGCTGCCTACATAGACGATGCGCCTCCCAAAGGCATGATTTTATCTATATAGGAGATGCGCCTTCTCGAAGCGATAATCCTTCTTGAACGCACGATTATCCCGTCTTTATAGGCAACAAACATTTAGCCTATATTGACAATGCCGCCTACATAGGCGATGCGTCTCCCAAATGCATGGTTTCGCCTATATAGGCGATGCACCTTCTCGAAGCAATAATCCTTCTTGATGGCACTATTATCCCATCATTATAGGTGACGATCATTCAACCTATATTGATGATGCCACCTACATAGGCGATGCACCTCGCAGAGGCATGAATCCGCCTATATAGGTGATGCGCCTTCTCGAAGCAATAATCCTTCATGAAGGCACGATTATCCTGTCTTTATAGGCGATGATCATCCAACCTATATTGACAATGCAGCCTATATAGGCGATGTGCCTCTCAGAGGCATGATTACGTCTATATAGGCGATGCACCTTCTTGAAGTGATGATCCTTCTTGAAGGAGATTATCCTATTCTTATAAGCGATGATCATTCTGCTTTTATCAACAATTCAGGTTGACAATACGCCGGAACATTTAAAATCATTCAACTCTTGATCATAAATCACAATCAACAGTTGAATGGGGGGGTAGGAGACGATGTTGATAAAGAGCAGTTAGCTGGTTGTCTGACTCAAGCAGGCAACTCAATACTGACTCAAGCAGCTCGATGAACAAGTATGCGAGCCCAAGTTATTGATACTTCAACACTACACTAGAGGGCAAACCCTGATACACAAAAACATCAAGAAGAAAAAAGCTCGAATTCATACTGATCACAAGCAGCAAGAAAAAGATACTTTAACCAGATTAACCTTGGGGACAACATAAAGAATGACATGAACATCTCAATTCTAAGAATGACATTGAAATGGTATTTAGGCCTAATAAGATACAAGAGGCAAATAACTTTAGTTATTTATCCAAAATGACGCAGCTTGAAACGAGGCTAAAGTTGTTATATGCTGAGTCACTAGAATGCGTTTCTTGAGAGAAGCATTACAGTAATAAAAATTGATAAATGCTCTAGACAAGAAATTGACATGATGACGATGGATGTCCATTTACGATGAAAAGGCCCAGAGTACTCCAAAGGGAAAAATCTCAGGAGAAAACTCTTAGAATAATCCCAAGAGGGAGGCCTAATAAAGAATGTTTTTTACTCGTCAATGCTGAAAATGCAAATGATACGAGGGAAACACCATTAAATAACAGGCAACGCACAATGAGAGACAGAAAATAACATTTCATGTCATTTTCATAATTGAGATACGTGTTATGATCAAAAGAAGCAAGAGTAGTCCCTACTTCAACTAGTACAGTTAAAAGTTCTCCATATGAAAGAAGACACAAAAATGTTAAAGCAAATAAGTCTAAGCAGTTGAGGGCACATCCCCTTCACCAGTAGCAGGAATAATTTATTCTTCGGCTGAAATGGATAATGACATCTCGGCTAGCTAAGTTTCATTCATCAGTATGAGAGAAGCAAGTCCCGATACAACAACGAAAGTCGCAAAGCAACTAAGCGGAAGCGCTCGCCAAGAAACCATACATTGAATATTCTGGCAATAATAAAGCACAAAAGGTCTCCAGAAAGATCGAAAAGCTGCAAATTATTTCTTAATGCATCTATTTGCAGATATAAAGAAACACAAGAAGTCAATGGTCACTCAGCCCGCATGAAAAGAACACAGTGATTAAATAGCCTACGGGTATCTAGAAGGATTGCACGGTACTTTTTTCCCCTACGACCGGTTTATCCACAAGGGTGGTTTATGGCTAGGTTTTTAACGAGGCCTATAACGTCCTTCTGTATACTCGTAGTCCGAGTTATGGAATGCTGTGAAATCACATTTGATGCATCAATTCATGAGTACAAGGAAATACAAGCACACAGAAAAAGACAGAGTGAAAGACATATCAATTCAAGCTCAATTTACTTCCTTATATTGAAGAAATCTTACAAAGATTCAAATAGACTGATGCTCGTTATTCATCTAACTATTCAAACAAACATCAGGCTAGGGGGCAACTGTTGATGAAATAATCGACGTGCGTGCTTAAGGAAGTAATTAATCAAGTCCAAATTGACGTGTCCAAAAGAATTGATCAAGCCTGAAGAAAGAACGAGATCGAAGAATGCTGTGACGAGTCACCAGCTATTAATGAAGTAAGCTGGTGACGAGTCTGTAGCTTATAGTAAAGCAGGTAGCTGTTCAGCAGCTTATAGTGAAGCATGCTGCTGACCAGCAACTTATAATGAAGCAGACTGGTGACGATCCAGCATCTTGTATTTTCTATATAATGTAATCGAATTCATTTGATAAGGGATACAAAATTTACCCTTTAATGACGTGCTTAAACACGACCTACCTGCTTACATATAAAACCTTAAATACACGTCTATTTCAGCTTATTGTTGGTGTAATCAAGATCATTTTAACCACATAATCGCGCTTACAAAAATTACAACAACATATGGGACTAAATTGAAACATTACATAGTTATGGGACCAAATTAAAAAAGTGAAAAAGTTATGGGACGATTTTGATATTAATCCCTTTTTAATTGGTATATTACTTTTTGGGGCATCACTGCTTATTTCTTAGAGAATTAATGATTACTTTTGCGGTTATTAAGTACCTGTTTAGATTTTGATGTGTGCAAAACATGTATTCTTAATTGAATTAAAACTAATGCTTTGACTTGAGAAAATTGACTAAGAAAGTTATAGTGGCTAAAGGAAAGTTTGTAGCTGTATATTTGATCACCCTACAGCTACGACATGACCTTACAGCTGTAATGTTTTTCCTACAGTCAGTTTCTATTTTTCAGGACCCTACAGCTGCAAAGTTCAAGACCCTACAACTCATATATCTGTTTGAAGACTGAAGTACAAATCCAAGTATTAATGAAGATTATCAAGACCCTTAAGCTCAAATTAGTGTAGCAATTTTGCACTCACCATAGAGTACTTAAGAGGAGTTTTTCACAAAGAATCTGGATGTGTATTGAAGATTAAATTAAGTCAACCTGAATTCTATGAATGAAGATAAATAGTACAACCAGTACTATTTTGTGTGGAGGATGAGGACCACTTCACACATGCAAAACTATAGAGAGTAAGAGGTGCTTTATCCTGAATTCAAATTTGAATTCTCCAACGGATAAGACACACCCCTTCATCTATAAATAGAGGAAGTTCTAAGAGGAGACAACAACAACAATCTGCACATTAAGGCATTCAACCTAAGCAAGTCTATAGCCAACAAATCAGAGAGAGAGAGAGAGAGAGAGAGAGAGAGAGAGAGAACTTATTTTCTTGTTATTCCCCATGATTCATAGGATTGTTGGTTAGGATTTTTTTAGAAAGAATCACTATTATTGTTGTTCCCTCACTTGCTTTTATTATTTTCTACTAAGTGTAGATATCTCTTTGTGTGGTTTGTTAACGCTTAGTGAGTTATTCTGAGTGAATAGGATAGTAGTTAATCTCTTGTTAGAATAAAAATCTGAGTGAATCTAGTTCTAAGGGGGAACTACTTGTATTGATCTTTGTGATCTGTTCTTAGTGAATTTGGCACCTGAGTCGTGTAACAGTGGATATAGGTTGTCTTATTCATAGAAACTGAACCACTCTAAACCCTGCTGTTTTACTTATCTTGTTTATTTATTTTTCTGTATTGCATATTTATCTTACTGTTAGACTCATCATTGTATTTAAATTTGTGCATAAAAACTTTGTATTTTTTCACAAAGTAACTGGACTCTACAGCTGTACACTTGTCTAAGTCAATCAGTTGTTAAGTCTGTTCAAATTGTTTTTCATTAACACTTACACTTATTTCCGCTGCACATTAGAGTATTCTCAGTACACTTTTAAGTGTGAGAATCCCTCTGATATTTTGTCTACAAGTCGATTATTTTGTTTGCAAGTTTAATAACTCTGCAGCTGTAACCTTTGTGGTCCATAAAACCTCTTGTAGACCAACTATTTTGAACTTATAAAAGGGTTACTGTAAGGTTCTAGAACCCCTTCTTGAAAAGTTTGAAATTTTTCTTTTGACTCTCAAGGTCTATTCACCCCCCTAGACCTTGACCACTTAAGGGACCAACAAGTGGTATCAGAGCAGTTGGCTTGCCACTGCTTTGATCAGTACCTAGCTAGATCCTTTTTATTTTTGAAAAACACACCTGCATACTTACATGACACCAAAGATGGTGAAATCCAAGGTTCCTATGTTCTCAGCTGAAGACTACGATGAATGGAAGATCAGAATGCAAGCTCACTTATTTGCAATCAATAATGAAATGTGGTCAATCATTGAGGATGGTCCTATAGTTGTTGAGAATGTCAACACTTCAGCTGGACTAGTTCAGATCATCCCCAAACCCAGAAGGGAATGGACAGAGGATGATAAAAGAAGGTCCAATCTTGACAATGTTGCAAAGAATACTATTTATCACTCACTTGATAAAATTGTGTTTAGCAAGATCAAAAACTGCAAAAGATATATGGGAAAAGTTGGAAATGATTTGTGAAGGAACTGAACAAATCAAGGAAAATAAACTAATGATAGCAGTTCAAAAGTTTGAGAACTTCAAGATGAAATCTAGAGAAACTCTTGAAAAGTTTGAATCAAGATTCATTGAGATTCTCAATGAGCTAGACTCACTTGGTAAAGAGTACTCACAGAGAGAAATGAACATGAAAGTTCTTGGAGGCTTACCTTCTGAATGGGATATGAAAGTGATTGGCATGAGAGAATCAAAGGATTTATCTAAGATATCCACTTTTGAACTCTTTTCTGACTTGAAGGCTTATGAATTTGACATAAGTAGAAGAAAAGAACCTGACAGTGCAAAGGTTACAGCTCTAGTAGCTGACAACCTTGCAGCTGCAGATTCTGATGAAGAAGACTTGACTCTTTTTATAAAGCAGCTCAAGAAGTTTGGCAAATGGACTAAAAAAAACAGTACACACCAAAGGAAGATGGTAAGGTGAAATCTACAACACATAACTCAACTTATCTGTGCTATAACTGCAGAAAACCTGGACACTACATCAAAGATTGTCCACACCCCAAGGCAGAGAAGTACATAGATGAGGAAAAGAAGCTAGAAAGGACAAGAAGAAAAAGTTTGACAAGGAGAGAATTAGAGCACTTCTTTCAGAGTTTGATAAAAACCAGGAAGAAGGTCTCTCTTCTTCTCAAAAGCCAATTGCAGATTTAGAAAATTCTGACTCAACTGATTCAAATGAAGAAGCTCTTATCTGTCTTATGGTTAAAGATAAAGATGTATGCTTATCATCCAGTTATATAATAGACAAGGAGTCTCCCAGTGACAAGCTTGATGCAGTCCAAAGACTTTAAGAGAAGAATGAAGATCTTAGAAGAGATAATCATATTGGAAGAGAACATGTTAAAGCTCTATTGGCTGGAATAGAAGATGCTGAAAAGTAACTACAGATTCTACAAGAACTCAGAGAAGGTTACAGTTATCTGCAAAATGACAATGACGAACTCTTCAATGAGGTAAGTTGTAGAGCTGTAGACTGTGTTGAATTAAAGGAAACAATCATAACATAAAAAATTGTGATAGATGATCTTGAGGAAAGTATACATACCTTCAAAAGAAATTAGATTGTTTTGGAAAGTCATCCAGACAATTGAGGAAGATGTTGTCTGCACAAAGACACACATGTGATTTAACTGGCATAGGATATAATCCTTGCAAATGGATGGATCACTTGCAAAATTCAGTTCCTGGAAGAAAACCTGAGAGGAAGTTCATCAAAGGGTCTACATCAACTACTAAAGAGGCTGTAACTACAACTCTACAGCCAGAAGATCTGCAATTCTTAAATTTGTTCAAAGAATTGTCACCAAGAAGACAACATACAATAAAAGAGATTATGAATGCTACTGAGGTCACCAACATGCTTCAAGACATGACTCTAAAACCAACTGCAGAGTCTATGACAACTATACAGTTAGAAGATGAAATTTTCAACAAGATCAAGATTGAAAGAAGACACAATTTTTATAGATTCTAATATGGAAATGTGTCCAATTTGTCTCCCTTTACAACCAATCATAAAGGAGGATCAAGCTCCCAAAAAGGCTTGGATTGCATAGAGTATCACTGAAGGAGATCCAAAACTTTGGATTCCCAACCACCAAAATAGAGATTTGGTACATAGACAGTGGTTGTGCAAGACACATGACTGAAGATTGAAGTTTTTTACAAGATGTGAAAGAACACAAAGGTCCTAAAGTTGTTTTTAGTGATAATGCCAGTGGAACAGCTAAAGGATCAGCAAGTTTACTTAAAGGAAAAGTTCAGATCAATGATGTTTATTTGGTAGAAGGTTTAAAGCAAAGTGGTCAATTCTGTGACAAAGGCTACATTGTAGACTTTACACATGACACTTGCATAGTCAATGATACTGAATCCAAAATCACAAAACTGACAGGAACTAGAAAAGGGAATGTTTACATTGTAGAGTGGGACTCTACAACTGAAACTACCTGTTTTCTTGCTAACAGTTCCAATGAGGTTAGTTGGTTATGGCACAAAAGGATGAATCACATAAACTTTAAAACCATGAATGAACTTGTGAATAATAGACTTGTAAGAGGTCTACCAAACACAAAGTTCAGGAAGGAACATCTATGTGATGTCTGTGTTAAAGGGAAACAAATCAAGAAGACTTTCAAAAGCAAGATACACTCAAGCACATCAAGAGTACTTGAATTACTTCACATGGATCTTTTTGGCCCCATAGAACCAGTAAGCATTGGTGGAAAGAAGTATACTCTAGTGGTGATAGATGATTACTCAAGATTTTCTTGGACTGTGTTTCTAAGAAAGAAGAGTGAAACTCTACAAAGGCTACCTGAGTTAATGAGAAGGATTCAAAATGAAAAGAATTTGAAGATTATGAAGATCAGATCAGATAGAGTTACAAATCAAGTAATTGAGGAGTATTGCTCATTGTATGGCATTATGCATGAGTATTCTACAACTAGAACCCCACAACAGAATGATGTTGCAGAAAGAAAGAATAGAACACGCAAGGAGGCAGCCAGAACAATGTCAGTGGAAGCAAATCTACCTAAGAGATTTTGGGCAGAGGCAACAAGCACAACATGCTATACTCAAAATAGATGCTTGATAGTGAAGGATCACAAGAAGACCCCATATGAGTTATGGAAAGGAAGAACTCCTAATATCTCTTATCTACACATATTTGGATGTAGATGCTACATACTGAATAATGCAAAGAACACCTCAAGACTTTTGATTCTAAGTCAGATGAATGTATCTTCCTAGGTTATTCTAATGTTAGCAGAGTATTCAGAGTGTATAACAAGAGATCAATGATTGTAGAAGAATCACATCATGTTGTTTTTTATGAACAACACAGCCCCCATGAAGACTTAACTGAAGATTCTAAAGAGGACAACTCTACAGTCACAAGTCAACATCCATATGTTGAAATCAAAACTCCTGTAGATTTGACCAACAAAGGCTTTGGCACTGTGATAGTTGAGTTACCACCTATAGAGAATGTTGAAGACCTAGTTCATGAGAATGTTCTAATAGAAGTAGAAACACCAACAATAAGACTTGATGAGTCTGCTGTAGGTGAATCTACAGCTATAAAGAACAATGATCAAGAACTAGAACCTGAACCAGATTTGAAATGGCTAAGAGATCACCCCCCTGACCATGTAATTGGAAACATATATGATCCTGTAAAGACTAGAAGATAAATTCATGAGGCAATGTTTGCTACATTCTTCTCATTTTCAGAACCTACAGATATTCATGAAGCACTGCAGGATGTGAATTGGATAATTGCAATGGAAGAAGAATTGAATGATTTTGAGAGAAATCAAGTATGGGAACTAGTACCAAGACCTAACAATCATAAAGTGATTGGTACTAGGTGGGTATTCAAGAGTAAACTTGATGAAGATGGGATTGTTACCAGAAATAAAGCAAGGCTAGTTGCTCAAGGCTATTGTCAAGCTGAAGACACAGATTTTGATGAATCTTTTGCTCCAGTTGCAAGATTAGAAGCTATAAGAATATTTCTAGCCTATGCTGCACATATGAACTTTACAGTCTATCAAATGGATGTAAAGAGTACATTTCTAAATGGTTTACTATTAGGGAAGTGTATGTTGAATAACCACCATGATTTGAGGAATCTATAGCTGAAGATATGGTTTATAAGCTTAGGAAAGCCCTTTAGGACTTAAACAAGCTCCAAGAGCATGGTTGACACCCTGTGTGATCATTTGATCAAGAATGGATTCAAAAAGGGTGTAGTTGACAAGACTTTATTCAGATTACAACATGGAGATGACATATTGCTTGTTCAAATCTATGTTGATGATATAATCTTTGGGTCAACCAATGAAGATTTATGCTGAAAGTTCTCTAAGCTCATGACAGAGAAATTTGAAATGAGCATGATGGGAAATCTAAATTTCTTTTTGGGATTACAAGTTAAGCAAATGAAGGATGGAATTTTCATCAATCAAGCTAAGCATACTCAAGAGCTTTTCAAAAGATTTGGAATGGATAGCTCTAGGCCTACCAATATACCTATGACACCTTCTATGAATTTAGACAAAGATGAGAATGGAAAAAGTGTTGATGTAACCAAATATAGGAGGCTAATTGGATCACTGCTATACCTTACAGCAATCAGACCTGACATTATGTTTGTAGTAGGTGTATGTGCTAGATTTCAAGTCAATCTAAAGGAATCACACTTGAATGTTGAAAAGAAGATCATCAAATATGTAAAATCCATACAAAATCTAGGATTATGGTATCCTAAAGAAGGAGGAATTGAGCTCATTGGCTACACTGACTCAGATTTTGCAGGCTGCAAGATTGATAAAAAGAGTACTAGTGGCATATGTCAATTCCTAGGTGAAAGGTTGGTGGCACGGCACAGTAAGAAGCAAAATTCTATTGCTCTCTCTACAGCTGAGGCAGAGTACATTGCTGCTGGAAGCTGCTGTGCACAAATCTTATGGATGCAATATCAACTACAAGACTATGGGATTGATGCAAGAGAAACTACTATATTCTGTGATAATACAAGTGCTATTGCAATAACACAGAATCCTGTGTTACACTCTAGATCAAAACACATAGATGTAAGGCATCATTTCATAAGAGATCATGTTGAAAGAAAGGATGTGAAATTAACTAAGATTCATACTGACTAGAATCTTGCTGACATTTTCACTAAACCTTTGTGTGAATCAAGATTTTCTATCTTGAGAGGCAATTTGGGAATGCTAGAATTGTGAAAAGACTCTGTGAAAATCACTAAATTGCAAAGATAAACTTAGAAAATTGAAAATCCATTGAAAAGGAAATATGCAGCTGCAAAGTCACTCAACTGCAGAGTTGTTAACTCTACAGCTGTAGACTTGGCACTGAACTGTAGATTCCTTACAACTGTAGATTTTCATATTCTAAGCAAATCACTTGTAAACTTAGGGAATTTACAGTACTTTGTACAATTCTGGAAAATTAAATGAAACACTATGAATTCAAAAATGCCAGTACTTTGGTTACATACATTTTGGATTATTTAACATTTTAACTAATAGAATGTTTGAATATGTGTGACATTTTAAATTGATTTTAATATCCATATGAGTTATATTTTGGATAAACTTAATTCCATAAGTTTTGGTTTGAAATTTAAACACTCATACATTTTAAAAAGATAGTTATACCCTCCTTGTCTTGTGCACGTGTAAGGAAAGGTATAAAAAGGATTCTTGATTCTTTTGAACCTCACTTTACATTTGCGAACCTCCTAAACACTCACTTCCCCCTCAATTCTCAAACCCCTAAAGATATGGCTATGAAGGTTATCTTTGGTGCTCTCTTTGATATTGAAGGGATACAGAAAAAACACCCTACAGATGCTATGGAAAGCGTTGTCAGACATATCATCAATCAAGGCATTCATTATTGCATTACCCTCATCCCCAAAGCCTATGATGATAAGATTAGTCTGGAATTCTATGAAAATGCTCAAGCCGATGTAGAAAGGAAGAACTGTGGAGATTACAGCTGAAGACATTTGTAAGGCTCTACATGTAAGAAGTGGAGGAGATTCATTTGATAATCTCAACTTTGCTGATGAAGACAAGATATACTGGAAGAAGTTCACAGCAAGGAAACCGTTTCAGAAGAACTGGAAGAGGACGTTCAAGAAGTATGATCTCGCTGTAGAGTACGTTTATTTATATGAGGTTATAGATAAATGTTTATTGTGTAGAACTGGTGCTCATGATACTGGAACTATACTTATGTGGGATCTCATGATAGCTATTGATAAGGAAGTTAAGGTAGATATTGGAGAATTTCTTTTGAGAAATATTGGTAATGATGTTATAAAATCTAGTAGAAACAAAGGATTTGGTTTATTTCTCAACTATATACTGAAGGAAATAGGCTTCACTTTATTTAATGGACATACTGGAGTACCCATTTTGGTGCATAGAATCATTAGACGTGCTAATTTCAAAAGAGAAGATGTGGATGCTCCTATGGCTCCCACTTTGAAGAAAAGGAAGAAAAATAAGGAGGAGAAGCATAAACAGAAGCAAGGTCCTACATCAAAGAAATCTACAGATATTTCAAGCCCCTTGAAACACTATGAAAGAAAGAAGAAAGATGTTAGAAGAAAGTTGCTATTGAGAGATGAAAAGACTGACTCTGAAGATGAGGTAGACAGAGAAAAAAGAGTAAAGAAAATTCATTCAAAGGAAGTTGTAGAAAAAGAAGTTGACAAGTCTACAGCTGTAGACTTGATAGAGGTACAGTCTATTGAGGAAGGTCAAACTCCTGAAATTCCTGTTCAAACTGAACAACTTCCTGTTGTTTAAATTGAAAGAATTAATGGATTTGAAGAGGAGAGACAAAAATTTGAGGAATGGAAGATTGTGAAAGAAGAATTGGAGAAACTGAAAGAAGAAGAAAGTGTCTTGTTCAAATGGGTGGTAGACTGGACAAATTGTTCAGATGTTAATGAATTATTGAGACATGATTTTCTTGATGAGATCATTGCTGGGAAATTAAGAAAAGATAAAGGAAAAGACAAGGAAGTGGTGGCTGAGACTGAGAGACAGAAGATCACTAAGTCTGCAGCTTCAACGTTAAGAGTTGTGATGGGATCTGAAGTTGATCCAGAAGCTTATTTTTCTAGAGCTGATTACCAAGTTGTCAGTTCTAAAAGTGATGAAGATATCCCTGTTAGAATTGGAGAGGGAAGCACACAAATAGTAGAAGCTGAAGGATTATCTACCTTAGCTGAAAGTGCAGCTATCCTGGAATCTGCTGTAGTAAGTGTTGCAATGATGATTCAGACTGAAAAGGAGGTCACACCAGGTGAACAAGAAAAAGAGATTGAGAAAGAAAAGGAAGGTGAAAAGGATGGTTCTCCATGTAAACAACAAAAGGAAAAGCCAGATGATGATGATCAAGGTGATGATAATGCCCCAATGGGTGGTGCACAATCTCTAGTGCAAGCTGGAGATGCTCAAGTTATCAATGTTGGAGAAGCTGAGGAGACTGAACAAGTGAATCAAGAAGTGGTTGATGATACAACAAAAGAAATTGATGAAGAAGATAAGGATGTATCCAACCAAGATGTACACACCTTGTTTAATCAACCCCCTCCAACAATGTTCACACTTGAAGAGATCTATTGTCAAGGCAATCCACCTTTGCAGAGTTATTCAGCCTTGGAAAGAAAAAAACATTGATGATTATATGGCTGATTTATTTACTTACAAGACTGAACTACATATTACTCCAAGTAAAAGAAAAGCAACCACTGAAGACTCTACAGCTGTAGAGTTGGCACCTGCAAAGTTTGATTGGTGTGAAAATTACTCGAAATTCACGTACATTAATTGTTTAATTCGATAGGATTTCGTTTATTCTTTACACTAATTTAACCATTTGAGCTTAATTATAAAAAAAAGGTGTTAGTTTTGATATTTTGCAGGAATGATCACATTTTATTAGCAAACTAATGCCTAAATTCCCAACATTTTGAGAAGGAACTGGGCCCACGCCTATTGGAAAAGGATGTGCCCATTTTCTATCCACAATTTCTGTGTACTGCCTCCAACAAATTCTGTTTGAAGAACAGTCCCAACACATCCACTGCTACTCAACTGGAATTCGCCCAACTCCTGTTCCATCTTCCCAGCGTCGCACAGCACTCCTCTCGCCGGAATCTCCCATGGAAGAATCCTCCGTTCTCGATCCACCGTCCGCTTCTGTCGAATTCCACTCGCGCAACCACCTGCTACTGTCGCCGGATCCCGCCTGCCGTTCGCCGCACCTGCGCATCCTCCGCCTACAGCACGCAACCGCCACATCATTGCAAATCTTCACCAGAATTTGTCCCTTGCTCCGTCCGACTCCACTGAAACCTCCAGCCGGAAACGCTCCTTACCTCGCCGGCAGTCGCCTCTGAGTCATCCACGCCGGAATTTCCCTGCAAATCTCGCCTCAATCGGAAACTGCTCTTCCGCCTACCGATCTGCTACTGTCGGAAGTGGGAATCCGATGTTCACAGCCACAAATTTCCCAGCCGTCGCATAACCGCCTGAAGTCGACGCCGTATCCATCATCTCTGAAATCCGCATCTTGCTGGTAAATTGGGAAAGTTATTTGGGCCCAACTTTTAATTCTTTATTTTTAGCCCAATCTGTTAAAATGTTTTGGCCCATTTGTGAGGGGAAGAAAGTCTATATATACTGGATTTACGAGAAAACAGAACATTAGAATTATTAGGAGCAGCAGTAGTCGTAGTTTATTATTTCGGAACATTAGATTAGTGCTTAATTATTTCTTTCTTTTATCTTTCGTTCTTTTCGACAGTAAATTAGGAGTACTTTTTATCGTTTATTTCGTAATTTAATATTAGGGTTTATGATTTTCTTATTCTTGTTTTATTTAATTTCTATTAGGATTGCCTTTAGAATTATGTGTTAGTTCCTTTGTACTCTAGTTATATGAAATTAGATTGAACCCCTATTAGGATAGAAATTTTTTCTTTTCAATTGAAATTTTATTTTATGTTGTGTTATGATTGTGAGATGATAATTTAGGAGTTTTGGTTTCATTTATATATTTTCATGCATTCTTAAGACCATAAGGTGTTTGAAATATATTTATGCGATTATATGATTCTTAGATTGTGATTCTTGTGAATTGGGCTAATGTTTGGACCAGTCGTGTCAATTAGCTGAGGACGACAGCATAAAACACTGTAGTAATAATCGGTGAGAGCCAGATAAGATAGTTTAAGTACCCTTGTGGGAAAGAATTAAATTATTCAACACCCTAGGATTTTAATTTATCTTGAAGGCGAGAATGAGGGTTCTAGATGCACTTATCCTGACTTGTCGATGATAGATAACATAGTCTAATCACCTGTCTATGAGTATTAGGTTTAATTATGTGGTGGCTTTTGATATTTCAATTTGAACGAACTTAGGTTCTTAATTGGTCTAAACTAATAGGGGAAATTTCTAAAGGATCATAATTAGAGTACACTTCCTTTGCACTTTCGTCTCGAAAGTTAGCTTCTTTTTATTTTATTTTATTTTATTCTTTGTTGCATGAGTTGTTATTAGAATTTAGGAAAACCAACCCCCATTGCATTTTTAATTCATAGTTAGGATTTTTATTTCTTTCTTTAATTCAAACAATTAACAAACTATTCACTCCTAGTTTTACCTCCTGTGGGTTCGATACTACTTGTCCCTATACTTGCTCATACTACACGATCCTTTCCTCTTGAGGGTTAGGATTTTGTAATTTTTGCAAACTATTAGAACAAGTCAAAGTTACAGAAAACTGGGAAAGGAAAGGAATTGATGATTAGGGAAGCTGAATCTGAAGAGGAGGATAGTGATTCTATTCCTAAGATGACACCTAAGGAGGTTGTATCAAAACTTCAAGGTTTTGAAGATACATTGAAGGGAATTGAAGCTAAAATTCTCAAACAAGTAAGCTTGTTCCAGATACTGTAATATCTCATAGAGTGAAGAAAGGTGTTGAGGATGTGGCGAAGAAGGTTGAAGAAAGAGGAGTACTGGAAAGGAATACAATGCAAGAAAACTTCAAGAAAGTCATTGATGGACTGATGAAACAAACTGATGAGATAAGATCTGAATCTATGAAGAAGACAAGAGAGATAACTGATCTCAACTCATCAATCAACACTACGAAAGATGACTCATTCAAACTGAAGTTAGAAATTAAGGAGATGAATAAGGAGGTTCATATTTTAATTTCTGACAATAAGGAGATGAAGACAGAGATTATGGGAAAACTTTCAACCATTTTGTCACATATTGATGTTGGCAAAAAGGGGGAAAGTAGTCAAATTGAAAAAGAACTTAAGAGAGGTGATAAAAGGACAGAACAAATCCTGGAAAAGGTTAAAGGATTTGGTGAGGCAATGGCCAAAGATTTTGAGGCAGCAAAATCTATGGATTTTTCATCTAGATTGGCTGAAAATTCTGAAAGTGAAAGACAAAGGCAATTTGAGAGTGAAAAGAAACTCTCAAGGAAAGATTATACAGTTACCCAAGTCTGCAGCTGTCAAGCTACCAGCTGTAAAGCTACATCATTCACAATCCACATGTGGATCTGCTGGCCATTGGGAGAAAACTGTAAAAGAGTCTAGAGAAAGGAAGAAAGAGAGGCAAGAGAAAGAAAAACAAGAGTTGAAACTCTCTACAGTCTTGGATGTACAACCTATTAGGCAGGTTGTTCCAGAAGAAAAAGAAGTTGAAAACGAAGAAGAGAAGGAGAAAGAGATGAAGTCAGAATTTGACTTGCAATGGGAAGAGTTTCTAAGTATCTGTAACAGGCACACTGTGATCAAGTAGATAAAATTCAAAAAGGACAGATATCAGAAATTCAAGGATTTGAAAGCAGATGAAACTCTATACAAAGGAGACAATGCTCACTTGATTGGAGGAAAGAAAAAGAGGGCTCCTTCAACAAATGATGTATTCAGTACAAGAAAAGAACAAGAAGATTTTGAGAATTATGAAATGATGATGCTGATGAAGTACATAGAAGAGGATGAAAAGAACATGAAGTTGGTCGAACAAGGGATTTTCAAACCTCAAGATGAATCAGATGATGAAGATGAAGAAGATGCTGATCCAAAGCACAAGAGGAGATGAAGTTGATAAAGACTATTGCATAGTTTAGACACTAAAATTGTTTAGTTTTTAGTCTAACTATTTTTGTAAGTTGTATCTTTACCCTGTTCAATTTTATGCAGCTTTGTCTTATTTCTTTTTGTTGTTCTGCTTTTGCATTTATTTGTTTAGCAATATCTTATTGTTGCTGCATGTTTGTTTATTGCACTTTATGTGTTTTGCCAACATCAAAATAGGGGGAAATTGTTAAGTACCTGTTTAGATTTTGATGCGTGCAAAACATGTATTCTTAATTGAATTAAAACTAATGCTTTGACTTGAGAAAATTGGCTAAGAAAGTTACAGTTGCTAAAGGAAAGTTTGCAGTTGCATATTTGATCACCATACAGCTAAGACATGACCTTACAGCTGTAATGTTTTCCCTACAACCAGTTTCTATTTTTCAGGACCCTACAGCTGCAAAGTTCAAGACCCTACAACTGATATATCCGTTTGAAGACTGAAGTACAAGTCCAAGTATTAATGAAGATTATCAAGACCCTTAAGCTCAAATTAGTGTAGCAATTTTGCACTCACTATAGAGTACTTAAGAGGAGTTTTTCACAAAGAATCTGGATGTTTATGGAAGATTAAATCAAGTTAACCAGAATTATGTGAATGAAGACAAATAGTACAACCAGTACTATTCTGTGTGGAGGATGAGGACCACTTCACACATGCAAAGCTAAAGAGAGTAAGAGGGGCCTTATCCTGAATTCAAATTTGAATTCTCTAATGGATAAGACACAACCCTTCATCTATAAATAGAGGAAGTTCTCAGAGGAGGCAACAACAACAACCTTCACATTCAAGCATTCAACCTAAGCAAGTCTACAGCCAACAAATCAGAGAGAGAGAGATAGCTTATTTTCTTGTTATTCCCTGTGATCATAGGATAGTTGGTTAGGATTTTCTTAGAAAGAATCATTATTGTTGTTGTTCCCTCACTTGTTTTTATTATTTTCTACTAAGTGTAGATATCTCTTTGTGAGGTTTGTTAACTCTTAGTGAGTTATTCTGAGTGAATAGGATAGTAGTTAATCTCTTGTTAGAATAGAAATCTGAGTGAATCTAGTTCTAAGTGGGAACTACTAGTATTGATCTTTGTGATCTGTTCTTAGTGAATTTGGCACCTGAGTGGTGTAACAGAGGATGTAGGTTGTCTTATTCATAGACACTGAACCACTCTAAACCCTGTTGTTTTACTTATCTTGTTTATTTATTTTTCTGTATTGCATATTTATCTTACTGTTAGATTCATCATTGTATTTAAATTTGTGCATAAAAACTTTGTGTTTTTCACAAAGGAATTGGACTCTATAGCTGTAGACTTGTCTAAGTCACCCAGCTGTTAAGTCTGTGCAAATTGTTTTCTTTAACACTTACACTTATTTCCGCCGCACATTAGAGTATTCTCAATACACTTTTAAGTGTGAAAATCCCTCTGATATTTTGTCTACAAGTTGATTATTTTGTTTGCAAGTTTTATAACTCTGCAGCTGTAGACTTCTTAAATCCACAACTGTAACCTTTGTGGTCCATAAAACCTCTTGTAGACCAACTGTTTTGAACTTATAAAAGGGTTACTGTAAGGTTCTAGAATCACTTCTTGAAAAGTTTGAAAATTTGTTTTTGTCTATTCACCTCCCCCCCTCTAGACCTTGACCACTTAAGGGACTAACAAGGGTTATATCAAACACACAATAATACGCCGAACTATGGTAATCTTTTTCTTTTTGCAATTGGAGTTTTCAGGATTACTTCTTGGAGTATTCATGATTACTTTTTGGTGTATTAATAATTACTTTTGAAGATATTATTAATTACTTTTGAGGATATTACAGATCGCAACTTGAAGAAATTTTTCAAAATTCAAAATGCATACCATCTACTTGAGTGCATATGAGAATCAATCCGGGAATTATAGAACTAATTGCTAAAGAGAGAATATTATAAAATAGCATCATAATTAATTTCTTTCTTTTTTTTAAAGGAAATTTTTTTATTAGTAAGTAATTTCTTTCTTAATCCAAAACTCATGTACTCTCTTCATTTCCTATTAATTTCCAAATTTTAAATGATACGTGTTTTAAAAAGAATTATTTATTTAATTTTATGAATCGATGGATGAAGAATATTTTCGAATAAGAGTGTTATATTTTTTTGGTATGATAGTTATTATGAAATATCCAAAAAAAAAAAAAAAAGGGTGAAAATTATTAGAAAATGAAACACCTTTATAAATTATATCAGATCAATATCTAAAACAAAAATACTATTAAATAGCATTAAAAATTATTTTTTTTACATATGGGAACACATGAGAACAATTCATATGGGAACCATTTATATGAATTGTTCTTTGAATTGCAAACATGATATTGCAAGAATATATTCAATTATAAACAATTCAATTAAAAATTTAGGTTTAAAGGCCAATATTATATACATTAATTATATATATATACACATTAATCGTGTTTTATTTTTATATTTTAAATCAATAATTTGTACCTTTTGATATTATATATATGTGAAAATACCACAAAATACCCATTTTGAACTTTTAAAAATTTATTTTACCCACATCTAACTTGAAAACTTTTTTATACCCACTTCATAATATAAGACCTATATACCCTTATAACATGGGTATAAAAAAGTTAATAACTTTAAATTGGGTCCCACTTTATCCTTAAAATTACACTATCCTATAGGTGTTAGGTTTGACTTTATATTATAAATTAGAGTAAAGGTTATTCAATATATAATTGAACTTCATTTATCTATAATTCTATAATTTTATCAATTAATATTTAATTAATTTGTGCAGGTGAATAAGTAGAAGAACCAATATGGAATCAACTAACCATCTTATTTATTACTCCTTCGTTCATATGTTGTTTTAATCTATTTCGAATATTTTGTGTTTTTTAATTAGTATTTTTGTATAAAAAGTTTATTAATTAATCACTGATTCGATACGCGGTTGATAAAAATTAAGGTTTATAATTAAATTTTTATTAAGATAATTCGGTAAAAATTTAAAATTTGATCTAATTTTGATGAGGATAATGCTCTCGTGTTAATTAAATTTTAATAGATATATTTTCAAACATCACAAATTAAATATTTTTATATACTTTTAAAAACTATAGTATTCATTAATTTGCATTAAAATTTAATTTTTATATTATAATATTCATTAATATGCATTATACATTAAAATAGTCTAAATAAAAAATTCAAATAATCACATATATATGATAAAAATATTATAATTAGCTAATTTATTAATATTATATGTTTTATAACTTCATTGTATTATTTATTATTATATAATATTTAATAATGTTAAATAATATAAATATTAAATGGGGTGGGGTGGAGGTGGGGTAGGGTAGGGTAGGGTAGGATGGAATGGGGTGGAATAATTAGATGATGATGTTTGTGGGCCATATGAGTAAAAAAGATTGTTTTAAATTGAAAATGGATAGAAAAAGTTATTTATATTTAAAGTGGGTAAAATAAAATTTTGGAAGTTGAAAATGAGTATTTTGAATTGTCTCCCTATATATATATATATGACGAAGTATTGTATGAAAATAGTTTATAATAAGCTTATCTTGAACAAGTTTTAAAGTATCAAATATTTAACCAGGTGTATAAAAAATTTCATCAGGTGTATCAAAAGTTGAGGTTAATAAAATTTATATATTGACTTTAGCCTTTTACACACCTGATGAATATTTTGATACATTTGACCATATATTTGATACATTAAGATAATTTCATGATAAGCTTATCATGAACTATTTTCACACAATACCTACTATATATATAATATCCCCTCCATCAAATTTTACTTAGACCTACTTTCTATTTATTTTATCTAATAAAATTAGTCATGTTTTCTAAAACGACAATATTTTGCACAATCCACTTACAATCCATTGTATTTTTACATACAATCTATCTATTTTTTTAAAATCTGTGTAAAATAAAATATGATTAATAAAATTTATTGGAGGGAGTAATAAATATGATTTCAAATCTAAAACAATAATATAATGTAATAAAGTTATATAAAAAATTATATATTAAAAGTGCAACTTGCCTCCAATGAGGAGAGAGAAAAATCTTTCGTTTGAGTTAAAATCCACCTTATAGAATATTTTAAATTTTTATGATAAATTAAGTAATAATTTTTCAAAAAAATTTAATTCAAGGCAAAGTTTTGTATGAAAATAGTTCATGATAAGCTTATCATGAACTAGTTTTAAAGTATCAAACATTTAACCAGGTGTATCAAAAATCTCATCAAGTGTATCAAAAGCTGATGTCAATTAATTTTATATATTGACCTCAACTTTTGATACACCTGATGCATATTTTGATAAACTTGACCAAATATTTGATACTTTAAAATAATTTCATGATACACTTATCATGAACTATTTTCACACAATACCTACTCTTAATTCAATATTTTGTTATTAGAGATAAGTATAAATGTAGACATTATAATTATCAAAAAAAAAAAAAAAGAAGCTATTTCATATTCTTAGAGTATTTGTATGACAATGCCCACAGATCCACTTCATTTTTTTAGTATAAATTTCCTGTAAATTTCGGAGAGAGATAGACACAAAATTAAAATAATTAATAAAAATACATATTTATGGGACCCATGATAATGACCCCACTCCATGTATTGTGTCTATCTCTCTCCCAACTTTAGGAGAAATTTACACAAAGAAATGGAGAGGATCCAGACTCGTATAGCAATATGCAATCAATGTTATTAAATCTTGATTAAATTAATTGGATAAAAATCTAATAAATCGGGACTACATTATAATTAGTTACCAAAATACTATTAATATTGAATTTAAAAATTAGATTTTCAAATTAAATATAATGAAAATGTATTAATGTCGAATTTCCCATTTTAATATTATAAGAATTAAAATTTAATGCTACCATTTCATTCATTCTCTATAAATAATATAGACGATATATTATTTTTCACATCGAATAGTTGTAAAAAATGTCTCATGCATCTCTTTTGCTGCTTCTCAGCCTCTTGGCTCTAATTACCATACCCACTTCAATGGCTCGTATTTTAAAAGAAGAAATTTTGAATTCCAATTTGAGTGAAAATGATGATGAAACCTTCAACAAAGATGAGATATTGAGTGCTATAGATGACTCGAACAAAAAGCATCACGGCCACCACGACCACGCTCATCCACCGAAACACCACGACCACACCCACCATGCTCATCCACCTAAGGATGACCACCACCACCATGCTCATCCACCGAAGCATCACGACCACGAGATCCATGCTCACCCACCGAAGCACCAGGGCCACCATGCTCACCCGCCGAAGCACCATGACCACCACCACGCTCATCCTCCGAAACACCACGACCACCACTCTGCTCCTCCACCGAAATTATTTTAAAGCATACAAGTTATTAAAAAAAAAAAAA
>JAPKLY010001288.1:0-51823 GCA_026898435.1 Prunella vulgaris
CAAAGTTGTCATGCTGATGGATTTACACAGCATTCAAAAATACAATTTACAACTTTAAAAGTGAGTTTTACTAAAATTTGATTAAGAAACTTGTCCTGACAAGTTTGCCTTTAGTGATTTTAATTATTCAGACGAGCAACAGTAGCATTTTCAGAATCAATACTTAGCTATAGAGATTTGTTTTTTAGGTATATCAAGTTTGACCTCCTGTCTTTAACATAATATTCAAATCACAGTTACTTAAAGTAGTATTTTCAGTGTCAATCAATTAGCTATAGAGCTGTATATTTTTGTGAGCAATGAACAACCCGGATTTTAGTATCAAACTTAAACCCCTCTGTCTTAACATATACTGTGGTGAATCTAATTATAGTACAGTCTTGTCATACAATGAATATTCTCCTGTACTTGTTGAGCATTTAGTCCAGATTTTTATAGTGAATAATTGCCTACATGGCAAAATATACCTCTATCTGGCCAAAGAAAGAGCAGCTGAATTTAATTCATGAGAGATGTTTCACTGTTTCGCAAATCTCATCTACCAATTTATTTTACTTCAATTTTGCCTCATGTAGGTCCTTTTCCCTATGAATAAAAAGCATAAAACCATATGAAAATTTTATGATGCATCTGTCCCTAATCCTATTAGACAACCTAATTGTCGGCGAGGAAGGACCAAATATAGACTAAAGATGGTTCATAACTTGCTAAAGAAAGCAAAGCAAACAGTGCACATCGACTAATTTCTCTTTCCAGACTACATATTGGAAATATTTTAATGTCAAACCACTAGATTGGAATTATGGGGCTTCAACAAAACAAAGTCAAAGTGCTTAGGTGGCATGCTAAAGAAAGAAAATCAAAATGCAGCAACCAATTTGCTCTAGTGAATCTGTATGGGGAATATTTTGTTGGCACATTATTCAATCTACTAGGTTGGATAGATGGTGCTCATATACAGCTAACTGCTAATGTGTAGCATCAAGTCATCAAATTTGAATTGGAAACAATAGAAACCCCGTTATCTAATAGGAACCTGGGCAGCTGGTAAGGTTCTCCTGCAAGAAAGCAGAACAATACCTGTTCCAGTTTTTGTGCATACTTTCCTCTGATTCCAGGGAAATCCTGAAGAGCCTTGGAATCTTCACTAGCTAAAGCTGTCTGATTCCTTCCCCTTGCCTGAAAAAATAGTTCAATAGATAAAACTAGCCATGCTTAGACATTTTGACCATTCAAAAGAAATGCAACTGATCTGTTGGGATCTTACTTGATTTAGTTCAGTTCGGATTTCGTGAACAGCATATCTGAGTTCTTTTCGCATTGCTTCATATAATCCTTCATTTGCAACATCAACAGAAGGGTGCTCAGCCTGAAAATTGGCAATGAAAAGGGATAAGAAGCTCATACAGACTGCCTTGTCAACAACGAATACATACTACTCTAAAAAAACAAAATAACCTTCTTTTGAGCATAAACTGGCCGGATTATCTTCTCAAATCCATTTTTCCCAAAATGAGTATCCTTTGATTCATCGTCAGTTAATGCAGAAGATTGGCTCTGAGAGATCCATATATAAAAGTAATAACACAGTTTACTTAGAATTGATTCCATCAGTGATCAACTTTTTTATTCACAATAAAAGACAATAAAAAGAAGACGTCAAATATGTT
The DNA here is from genome assembly GCA_026898435.1 of Prunella vulgaris. Classification (NCBI taxonomy): domain Eukaryota; kingdom Viridiplantae; phylum Streptophyta; class Magnoliopsida; order Lamiales; family Lamiaceae; genus Prunella; species Prunella vulgaris. The sequence goes on from JAPKLY010001288.1 coordinate 1,671, forward strand.
GATGAGAATGTAGTGAATATAAGCCTTTCAGAGTTCCAAAAGCAGCGAGTATCATTAAGATAAGTGTATACACGAAGAACAATGGCAAACATGCCACAGAAAAGATACACAGATCTTACAGAGTAACCATCATGCATAAGAGAAAGGTCTTCATGGCCTCGAGATCTTCCTAGTCGCCGATTGCTTGAAGGTGTTGTCATTGGTGCCTTTCTGACTTGGCTTTTACCACTAGTGGGAGCCTTTATAGTAGCACGATTGCTTGGATTCCGGGAACGATCTGCCTCACTCTGCAATTTGAACGTAAGATGGCAGTTAGTGTTGTTGATAAAAGAATTAAATGCATAACTAAAAGTTCCTATTACAATCTATTCCATCTTTTGCATAGTTCCCAATTCCAAAAAAGAATTGTAAATATCAATCTAATTATATATTTATTTACATACAATACCTAAAACCAAAATCATGCTCAAAATACCATTCTGGAATTTTCTTGCCTAAACTTGCTTTCTCTGGTTGGAAAATAAAGAACAAAACAGAAAAAGAAAATGCTGCCTTGAGAAAGGACAAAAAGCTATCAACAGCTTCAAAATTTTGTCAAAAATTAAACAAAAAATAAGTCAATATTATGCTGCAGAAATGTTTTATGTTTCATATTTCCTTTATTTAATTTGAAGCTTTATGAACCTTTTTTTTTTTCCGTTTCAAAGCTATTTTTGACACATAATATAATAAATAACTTTTCTTGATCTTTAGATTTACAATATATTGCATTTAGATCGTAAAAGTAGGCTTGATTTGAATATGAGTTTGGATTTTTATAATTATTTAGAGTGTTTGTAAAACTAACTACACATATATAAAATTAGTTCTATTATTTTTTATACAATAATAAATCAGGTTGGCCACAGGCAGATTTCTAGTTAGACAGACAGACTCAACTACTTGGCTTTTCTTTTTGTGACTAAGCAACTGTAAAATAATTCAGGCTAAATATCAACAGCACTTAAAGCCAAACCAAGTGATGGGTAAACTTGGGCCTAATCAAGCCAAATCAAGTGATGCTTTAGACCATAAACCAGCACATTCGGATTTATCAATAGCATATACTTGCTCAGAAAAGAAAAGAAAAGAAAATACACACAGAAGTAACAGTTACTTCAGATTACATTATTTGTTTAATGCTATTATAAAGATATGGAATAGGCTGAAGCACCAATTTTGGAAAAGTTGCTAAAATCTTGAAAGTTGAACTTTATATGAACTAAGTTGGTCAAGCCAAAAGTTAGTGCTATTATATGCAACTCGAAGGAGACTCTAGATTTTTGAGGCAACCAACTTACGTTCTCAGAAAGAAATCTGAAAATCAGATATTCTACGAGGATGTCTAGACTCTAGTGCAATGTATAGTCTTCTGACTAGTTGTCCCATACTCTCAGGTAATTTTAGCAATGAGTCCGAAGGTGAACATATCATATATCAAGAGAATGTTCAGAATGTCATGCATTACCTCTGTTAATTCCTCAAGAAGAAATGGAAGGAAAACTAAATTCCTTTTTTGGCAATAAGTGTTTGGGTGTATGTCAATTGTCCAGTCTAGTGATGTAGATTTAAACACACACACGCACACAAATGTTATACTTGAGCATCTTTGGCTAGTATATATTCTTAATTCTCTGAATAACCAATGAACAATTAGATAACTGAATAGCTCTACATGTAATAATTCCTTGTTTTTTCACTGTCATTAACTTAGCTACATCTTTTGCAAGCTCTCAAAAATTCGATGGCTCGTGCATGTCTCCAGGTTTATGCAACACGATATCTCAATGTACGTTTATAGTAAAATAACCATGACAAAGGCACTTCTTCAGGTTTTGTCGACATGCTTCACCTGCTAAAAGAAACCGGGTGCAAGTAACCTGTATTTATACATACAGTAGCACAAGTACCCATACGAATGTATGCAAATCAGCTGTAGATATTGCAGATAATACATTTCACAAATGTTACTATTTTTTACTAACATGTTCAGTTTCACTTTAGAAACAATGGAGAAGCAAGCTCACCTCAGAGTCGCTAATCTGATACCTTGCCACCGATAGAGACCTTCGCCGCCGCGAACCCGCATCAGATGAAATAGTATTCTTAGCCCCAGCGGCGGAGCCAGTAGAAATAGTATCCCCACGACTCCTCACAACCGAAAGGGACCTCCGCCGCCGCGAATTAGCATCAGAAGAGACGGCATTTTTGGTCCCCAAGGCGGAGCTACTGGAAACAGCATCCCCTCGTGGCCTCGACACCGAACGTCCCCTTCTCCTGGACGACGCCGTATCACTTGCCCACCGTCCAATCTCCCCACGTCGAGAAACCGACCGTCCCTCTCTCTCCTTCCTCTCTACCACTCCTCCGTCGCTCTCATTCATCGAAGAAGAGGAGAAGAACTCGATTGCCAGATCATCCAAGCTGATTTCTGGAAAGTGCGCCGTCGATCCCCTCGTAGTGTTCACGAACTTCCCCTTCGGTGCGTTTTTGTAATCCATCTCAGCCTCCGGCTCTGCCGCAATGGGCCGAGAAAATCGACTGAGACTCCGGGAACGGCGGAGCGAGCGGCTGCCGGAATCATCCGAGCTGGAGCCACCGATTGAAGCCCTCTTGGTTGTTGATTTGAACGCCGATGTCGCCATGTGCATAAAATTGAGATCAAATTTTTACTTTCATCGAGTAGCGTGACTTGAACACTCACATGTCAAGCAAATTTGAATTAGGTGAGAGTAAGAGAGAGAAAATTGCTATATATATATATATATATACATACACCATCGACGAAATGGTTTTATGAGGAGAGAGAGAGTAAATGCGAGGAGGAGGAATGGGCGGATTGATCGAAAATTCAGCATACATTTGAAATTGAATTTGAAATTAAAATTTAAATAAAGCAGGTGGAATGCTGGAGTGGAAGGCCTACGCGTGAACCCAATAAATATTTCATTCACATGCCTCCATTTTAAGTAGTCTTCCATCTAATATTAAAAGACTTGTTTTTAAAACAATTTATTTTTTATTTTATTTTCATTCTTTAAATATTTCTTTAATTAAATTACAGTATTATTGATTTTATTAATAAATAAATAATCACTATATTTATTAACGAACCATCATATTGCACAATACTTTAGAATATAGAATTTATTTTAGAAAAAATTATAAAATAGTTCATAAAATTAACACGAATTATAAATTAATATTGTGCAAAAAATATATGCTTCTATACAGAAAAAAATTATATTTCTATACAAGTGAACCAATATGCAAATGCCGTTTTATTTTATCAATCAACTAGTAATATTTCTAGAAACACATGACAAAAGTTTCAGGACTACTTAAAATGGACAAAGAGTAAAGAATACTCTCCCAGTTCACGAAAAATACGTTTACATATTTGCATGTGGTTTAATGTAATATGTCAAAAAATGTTATGAAATATTGTGATGTTCATTATGAATAAAGAGAATATCTTTGGAAAGTACCTATGACATATTTTTCATAAACAATCATTTTATTCATAAATAGACCTCACAATATCTCGTAATATCTTCCGACATATTGCATTAAATCACGTGCAAACAAGTGAATAAATTTTTCATTAATGGAAGTAGTATGTCTCTTGAATAGTTAAGGTGCACCGTTTAATTTAAAAGTATTTTTAAATAAGCATTTTTATTTTTATTGAACAATTAAAATTATTGAACTTTAATTTATAGTAACTATTCAGTGAAAACATTGATGTCTACTCAATAAATGAATATAACATACATATACAGAAATTAGTAAATTTATTACTCATATAAGGGCATCTTCATTCAAATACCACACTCCAGGTACAAATTTGTGTCACCTTAGTTGTCACATCAAAAGTAAATTATACCTATTAAATAATACTTTTACTTTCCAATCATCTAGGTACAATTATCATTATTTCAGGGTCCACTAACTATTCACATCTAATAATTAATTTTTTATTAATAATTCTCTTTATTAATTAAAAATTATTACATTTTTTTATTTTTTAAATAATAATAAATTAAGATTTAATTTCTTAATTAGAATATTAATTTTATTTGCAACATCATGACAAATAAAATTTAAAATTTTATTGAGAAATGAAAAATGAGTACAATGTTAAAATAAATCACAATAATGCATGAAATAAAAATTGAAAACTAAATCATACATTTTTGCTAGTTTTGATAACGTTCCCAAATATGCTCAATCAAGTTCGATCGAAGTTGGTGATGCAATTTTTTATTACGTAATTCAGCCCGCCTGTTGCTGTACTCTGCAAATCCTCCCACGGGACCTTGAAATATTTTTGGAATTGTATTATTGTTGATGTTGGGTTCCTCCGACCAGTTGAATATTGTATCCCCTTCATCCCCAGTTATCATGTTATGTAAAATAATACATGTATACATGATATCCTTCAAGTTGCTCTGTTACAAAAAATGTCCTAGTCCTCTAATCATCGCCCAACGAGCTTGTAAGACCCCAAATGCCCGCTCGACATCCTTTCTTGTAGCCTCTTGCATTTGCTTAAACAATGTCTTTTGGGATCATGAGGGCATTGAAAACTCTTGACGAATGTGATCCATTCCGGATAGATTCCATCTGTAAGATAATATCCTCTTGTATAGCGTGTGTCATTCACGGTGAAGTTAATCTTTGGGGAATTCCCTCTTAAAACATCACTAAAGAAAGGACTTTGACAAAGCACATTGATATCATTATTGGACCCAGCAACTAAAAAAAAACATGTCATATCCATAAGTCAGCAGATGCTACTGCTTCAAGCATTATTGTAGGTGTTCCATGATCACCTCTAGTAAACTGTAATTTCTAATCAACTGGACAGTTCTTCCACTCCCAATGCATACAATCAAGACTCCCCAACATTTTAGGAAAATCATGTTTTTGCTCATGCATATGGAGTAAATGTTCACAATCAGCAGCAGTTGACCTTCTCAAGTATTTATCTCCAAATATATTGATTACACCACGACAAAAAATGAACAAGAATTCAATAGCGGCTGTTTCAGCAATACGTAGGTACTCATCGAATTGGTCTCCAGGTCCTTCATACGCCAATTGACGGATGACCACTGTGCATTTCTGAAGTGGTAAGAAACTTTTTCTTCCCGTCGCATCAACTCTCCATTTAAAATAGTGATCATCACCAGATAAGGCATCAACTATGCGTGTGAATAAGTCTCTTTTCATTCGAAAACGACGATAAAAAATATCATTTGAGTATGTTAGATTCTCGTAGAAATAGTCATCTACAAGACGACTATGACCTTCTTCGCGATCACGCTCTACATATCTTTTTTTTCTGTGTACTTGAAGAGTTTTTCACGTATTGAAGAAGCATTTGTTGTTGCTGCAGAATTTCAAAAAACATTCGATCATCTGAATCATCACTCTACAAATCTTCATTATGGGTATTGGTGTTGGCATTGTGGTTAGGATTTGAAGACATTTTCTTCAAGTTAGCCTTGTGTAGGAAGAGAAAATTATATGTGAAGAAGATTGCTTTGAGTATGAGAAGAAAATGGTATTGGGTGAAGATCTAAAAACTCAAATATATAATATTGTCCATAAATAATGGCTTGTTTGCAACGGCTAGTTTACAACGGCTAGTTTGCAATGGCTAGTTTACAACGGCTAGTTTATAACGGCTAATTTTCAAAGTCATATTATATAATAGGACTTCAAACGGTAGAAAGAAATTTCAAACAAATTCAAATAGTATAACAGAATTTCAAATTATACAACATATTTTCACACAACACAATGGAATTTCAAATAACACAACAGAATTTCAAACAATGCATAAATTAACAAAAAATAGAATTTAAAAAAAAATACATAAAGTGAAAGTGTCTACGCTATGGAAAACGTAAAATAAAAATGACAGAAACTGGATGTGGGGTGTAATGTGATCACACCACGTCCAACGTCAGATAAAACGCAGCAGAAAAATAAAATAACAGCAGATAAATTTTCGCAAGTTATATGAAATAACTTGTGAATGCCTCATGGCAAAAGTTATTCACTATTTGAATGTGAATTACAATGAGTCCTTTGAAACTAACAAAATTTATTTTAAGGACATTAAAACAAACTGAGTTGTAAAAGAAGAACGAAGAACGAATTTCTCTAAGCTATGATCAAAACTCAGTTAAATAACAAATATAATTTTGCTCTCTCTAAATCTTGGTTGTCTCGAATGTGTATGATGTGTTGGATGTATTTCTTCTTCTTCAATAATCCCATCGACTCTTTTATAGGCTCACAAAATATCTCACGTTCATGTCACGTTCTCCACTCTTCAAATAATATTCTCCACTTCTCCAAGTTTTCATCGTGTAGCTTAAGAATAGGAATAATGATCAAGCTCATATTCTTCTAACTCCTCCTAAAATATCTAACAAAAAATATCATATTCAAAAAATAAATCTTAGTCAAATCTTTTCTCCTGCACAAATAAACCAAAATAGAAATATCAAAATCTTAATTAATTAAATGTGAATAAAGGTAAAAATAATAAAATAGAAAATTATTAGAATTTAAAATTTAAACTCTAACAATTAGTATCAGAGCCTGCACTTAATTCAATAAGTCTTTGGTCCTGGTTGTCTTGTTATGGATCACATTAATCCTATTTTGGTTACACTTCCTACTCTAGATGGTTCTAATTATGCTTATTGGAAGATCTGAATGCGTTCGCACATCAAATCAATTGATGTTTGTGCATGGAGATCAATTGTCAATGGTTATGTAGTTCCTAAGAGTCCACCAGATGAGGATGGTGATGTAACTCCTAAGCCTGAATCTGAATGAACACAAGAGGAAATCATGTTGTCTAGTTTCAATGAAAAGACACTAAATGCTAGCTTTACTTGGGTGGACATGCATATGTTTAAGCTTATTCAAAATTGTCCAACAGCTAAAGATGCATGGGATACCCTTCAAAATCATTGTGAGGGTAATGCAAGTGTCCGAGAAACAAAGCTTCATATGCTCATGAGTAAATTTGAAAGTTTGAGAATGGAAGAAAATGATGATATTTCATCATATTTTGAAAAATTAATTGATATCTCAAATGAATGACAATTGCTTGGTGAGCCAATGACCAACAAATAACTTGTTTCTAAAGTTCTTCGTTCTCTTCCTGAAAAATTTAATATAAAAGTTTCCTCTATTGAAGAAGCTCATAATCTTGCTACCATGGATCTCAACGCTTTGATGAGTATTCTTAAAAGTTTTGAAATGAATCTCTCTAATCAGAGAGAAGCTTACAAAGGCAAGAATGCGGCTTCTCAAGCTCAATCCTCAGAGGATAAAACTGATGACGAGGATGAAACTTTTGAGGAAATTAGTGAAGGAGCTGATGTTGCTTTGATCACTCGCAAATACAATTCAATGGTGAGAAAGTTTAATAGAGAGAATGTGCAATTAAAGTCTAAAGAGAAACAAACTAATGTTGTTGGTCAAATGCCAAAACGAACCTTTCCTCAAAATAAAAAAGAAAATACATTGAGAATGACTGCTTCTTATCGAAATAAATTTGATCCCAAGCAACTCGGGTCCATCCAATGTCATGCATGTTCAGGTTGGGGTCACTACGCGAATGAATGCGCAAATACCTTGAGAAAATGTGGTAAGAATTTGTGGGTGTCTCTCAGTGATGATGAGGAGGATGTAGAGGAGGAAAATCAAGAATCTAACCAAAAGATGATGTTGGCTACAGTGAATCAGCAATCTCTGTCCAATTGTGATGATGTTGACCCCGATGTGATCACATCGTTGTCAACATTCAACAGGTTTAACTGTTTTGATTTTTCTAATTTAAATTGTTTTCATTGATCTATTAATGATGCAGAGTTTCAAGAGGAGGATGAAATGGACAAAGATTCAATGATCATGGAGTTGCAGGATCTCTATAAAGCTTTACTAAAGGAATGGAAGAAACAAGCTTTGAAGGTAGAAAAAATTGTTGATAGAATTTACTAATCGTGTTTGTTTATGTGGCTATTATGTCATATTAATTCTACCAAATAATAAACTAAGATTTGTACTCTTAGTGTTCTTGAGAGGGTAATGTAGAGAGAGAAAATGAGAGCTTAGAGAGAGAGAGTAGGCAATTGTATTATGATTGGAAGTGTATCGAATTGTGTAAGAGTACAAGAGAAGTCTTATTTATAGGTGTGCAAGTGTGAGGTGGCACCTTACGAGCCTATTCGGCCTCCGGTGTTGACGAAGGTTCGTAACCTTCGTCTTAATCCCTCACAATGCTCCCTTTACAATACCTCACTCTACTACATATACATATTCTCCCTACTTATACATCTGATACTTGGGTCCTCGAGCTGGGCGAGGTCCTTGGCGAGCTCTCGAGGCGGGCTCCACAGGTGAGCTTCATGGGTGGGCTCCCCCCTTATGGGCGAGCTCCCCAGCGAGCTCACCTCTCACACCTGGTCGATCAGCTGGCTTCATGCTTTTGGGGGCTTGGGCGAACTCCTTATTCACCTCGCCGAGCTCCCTTATGTTGTGGCATCCCTATGAGCTGGCGACCTGTTGGACCTTCGCAGTAGTTCCACGATCATCGTTAGTTAGTTAGCCTTGTCAACATTTGCCCCCCAGCTTGCCCACATCATGATTTGTTCAATGTGTGGGCGAGCTGACTTGTCCCTGTGGACGAAGGGTCGAGCATTGGTGAACTATCTACTGCTGAATGCCGAGCTCGCGGGCGAGCTCCCCTATGGCGGTTTGTCGCGCTGACATGGAGCGGGATTTGAGGTGTCGTGCACGTCTTTTTAGGCTTCAATTCCCGCGCCCATCATGATAATATTTTCAATTTTTTGCAACTTGGTCCCCGTACTTCCTGGATACTACAGCTCGCCTCGACGCCTATAAATAGGGGAGAGTGAATTCATTTTCCACTTTCACACTTTCGATTTTTCCGAGCTTTCTTCCGGCGATTGTTTTTATTGCATCCGATGGATTTTCAAAGGCTTCTCAAGGTAGAATCCGAGTCCTTTCTTCTTTTCTTCTTTCCTTTTGCAGATTTTCCCCATTTCTTTTTCGATTTCCTCGGGTTTCCAGGAATTTTGGGCGTTCCCGGTGACTTTCAAACTTCCCGATCATTCCCGTTCCGTAACTCCGACGGTCAGGCTTTTTCCGAGAATGTACCGCTTTGGACCCCACCCCAACCATGTCAACTCAATCCTCGAGTCGGACATTATCGAACCGTGATCCTGAGAAACATCCCGTAACTGGAAATGAACTGCTCCCCCTTATCAACCTAATAATAATTGATTCGGGTTCCGGGTCGGCCTCCATAGCCCGCCCGGACTCCAGCGAACTACTAGGCGAGGTCCGAACTGATTCAGGGGAGGAAGACGTCAACTCTGGCCAGAGCGAAGAATCTTACCTCCGCGAACTTTGGTGAGATTTTGAGCTGGCTTCGAACGATGCCTTGGCCGAGGACGAGGACGAGGAGGTTGCCGAGGCTGCGGAGGGGGCCGCTGAGGCCGGTGAAGAGGTCGCCGCGGTGGATGAGCCCGAGGGCGACGATGAAGTGACCGTTGAATACCTTCGCGCCATTGGTTTCCCAGAGCCTCAACTCCTCGAGCACCAAGTCCCTGACGAGGTCATCTACCCTTTCGACTGGGAGGAGTATATCGCCGAGAACGTGGCGAGCTTCCCTTGTCCGGATCAAGTATTCCCTCTCGATTTAGAGGAGGTCGCCGCATCCGATTACAAGGCTGTCAAGGTAGTGAGCATCATCAACGAGTACTCCCTCCCCAACATACGCAAGAAGTTTCGCATCCCACTCGATATTTTCATGTATGCTCCAGAAAAGAACGAGCGGGTTAATTCACCTCCTCCTGGACTAACTGCCACGAACGTACACACCCTTGAGGCTGGGCTCACGCTGCCATTGCACCCAATTATTGGTCAATTCCTCCTTTACAACAACTTGGCCATCACCCAGCTCACGCCGAATGCTTGGAGTAATCTTCTCGCGGCTCTATCTGTCTTTGGGCTGGAGGGTTACGAGAACCGGCTAACCTCGGCGGACCTGGGTGAGCTCTTTGTTGTAACCCGACAAGTGAAGGATGACAAGGGATATTATTATCTCAAAGCTCGCCCCGAAGAAAAGTTCCTGGGGTGCTCCCGAACAAAGTCCGTGACTGGAAGGAGCAATTCTTCTTCATAGGCGGAGACTGGCGAGCTTCCGACACTTATTCTGGGCGAGGTGGCCGTATTCCCACTCCCGAGGGATACGGAGAAGCTAACAGTAGGTCGCCCATTTCGGTGTGTGTGGGTCAGATTAGATTTACTAATCTAATCTCTTCTTTTTGCAGCTTTGAAACGTCACAAATCCAGCCGAGGTAAGCCCGAGGTGTCGGCTGAGTTCGACTTTGTGTGGGCGATCTACTGTTTGAGGAGCAAGAAGGATAGGGACGTCGCCTACCTGTGTAAATACCATTGCCTCAGACTCGTCGGACTCCATACCCTGCCGCATCACCTCGCCCTTCAAGGTCCCGAACTTCCAGGTTCCTCCCGCAAGAGCTCACCCTTTATGGCGTGCAACTCGCTCTATTATTAACTTCATTGCTCTGATTCTTGTAGGTGGTACCTGGGTTGCATTTCCGGTCACCGAGATCCCCGAGGCCTATAACGTGTTAGTCTGCCGGATTGCCATGGGTCCCCCACGTCCAAACAGATTGGCCCTACCCTCGACGCTCGCCCTCGAGGCGAGCAAGAAGGCCGAGCTCGCCACGAAGAAGGGTGACGCCGGGGGTTCCGGGGCCCAGAAGGGAGCGACCAAAGCTCCAGCCAAGACGCAGGTCTCCCGGACGGGCCGGGGCGGTGGGCGAGGTTCCCCAACACCTGAGCGAGCTCCCCCCGCTTCGAAGAGGAACCTACATCGCGGGGATGGATCCCGAGCCGACGAGGTCAAGGGACAAGCCCGCAAGAGGGTGCGAACTATCCCTCATGATGACGAGGGGTCCGAGCAGGATGAGCGAGGTGATGTTAGGTCGGCTCATGGGGGATCGGCCCAGTCAACCGCTCCACTGGCGATCGAGCCTCCCCGGAGGTTGCCGCCCTCCTTGTCGCCATTCGGGGTGCAAATGGTGGATGATACCGTCCTAGGCTGGGATCCTGAGCGAGTCCAGTAAGTGGCTCGCAAGACTTTCTCACTTTGTCATTTTCCATTTTTGTTTTATTGATTAAGGCTTTTGACCTCGCAGCTATGCTTCCATCGCTCATCCCCATAGGCACAAAGCTCTCCACTCATACGAGCGATCTCGTTCTCTAACCTCTATGCGCAGCCTTCCCCCCGGCCTTGTCCGGAACACGACCAGTGAGCTGCCGAGGTACTTGTCCAATCCTCAGCTGGCGACCATTAAGGGCCAGGACTTGGTCGAGAATGCCCACCTCTCGATGCATTACGTGGGTGGGTTGTTGCTCGCAAGCCAGAAGGTCATTGATTTGGCGACCCAGCAAGAGCAAGTTTGCCAAGAGAGGAACGAGAACCTGCTCAAGATAGCGGAGTCCGTGGACAAGGCCAAGAAGTTGGCGAAGCTCGCCGAGGAGAAGGCTGTCGCGTCCCTGACCGCTGAGCAAGACGCCCTCAGGCAGCTTAGCGACCTCCAACGCAAGCTCGGCGTGATCCAGCAGGACATGGACGCAAAAATGAAGGCCAAGGAGGAGGAGCTTGCCGAGAAGCTTGCGAGGGAGGTCGGCCAATATGCGGTGACCAAAAGGGACCTAGAGCTCCAGCGGGGGTTGGTTAAGAGCACTGACGAGGAGTGCTCGAAGCTTTGGGAAGAGCTCTCGGTGAAGATCAACGAAGTTGCCGAGCTTCGCAATGATGCCTCCTCGTCGGCAGACATGATGGCAGTGAGGGCCGAGGCCTCGGATAGGGGATTCGTCCAGTGCTATGCCGAGGTCCTTAGGGCCATTTGGTGGGCCCGAGCTCACAAGGATGATGAGGTCGCCGCGGTGGTAGGTGAGTTCAAGGATTGCCTAGACCGAGTCCCTTTCCCCGACAATACCGAGCTCGATATAGGCGACCTCCCAGCACTTGGAATCCCCCTCGATTTCATTCTGGCACGTTTCAAGATCACTAATATTGTGCCCGTGCCGGAATTGAACCTTGCTGAGGGCGAGGAGGCCGCAAATGTGGAGGGTCAAACTCCGCCCACCGTGGAGCAGCTTCAAGAGGCGTGCGGGGACGCCATGCTCAACCTCGGTGACTTCGACACTAGTGGTTGCACCGGCAACATTACCATTATGCCGAGGTTGTCTGAGGAAGGTCGCTAGGTCGCCGGCGAGGGGGTCACTCCTGAGGTCGCCAACCCCGAAGAGTCCGCCGAAGTCCCCACTGTTGCCTCCACTACTCCTGCCTCGACCACTCCGGCAACTTAGCTTACATTTTCTTAATTTAGCTTTTGTAGTTTCAAGTTGTAGTAGCTCGCCGGGTTGCGTAGCTCGCCCAGAAGGAGCTTCTTTTTGTAGCTTTCAATTTTCTTTTTGTTGAAGTAGATGTAGCTCGTCGGGCATGCGTAGCTCGCCCAGAAGGAGCTTTTTGCATTTCAAAGATGGCCAGCTAGCCGGCCTTTGTGGCTAGCAATACTACTCATACTTAGGGATTTTTCAGGCATCATTTTTAGCCTGAAATTTCCTCAAGTATTTCTGAATGAAACCTGAGCTTTTTGTTCTAACTCTGTTTACCTACGTTTTTACGCTTACATTATAATTTGAATTGGCTCGTTCATATATTTTTTTGGGTACTTGACTGTTCATCTTACTCTACTTTTGAGAAGCGAATCATTCATTTTACGTCACTTAGGACTACGAATTGCACCTCTGTTTTAATAGTATGTATTCTTCGTCTTACGCCACTTAGGATCACGAATTACTCGTTTTAAACCACTTAGGGTAGCGAGTTGTACTTTGTTTAATTCACGTTGGGCAGTTGGGTTCCACGAACCTTGCCTTAGACGTTTTCATCGTCTTTTTCGCAAATTTTTCTAACTTAAGGCAGTTGGTGCTTAGTGACCCTTTAGGAAGGGCACCTTCGCGACCTTGGGCACTTTGACCTTTGCCTTCGAGCATTTTAGCTTATAACGTTTGGGACCATGGTCCTTGCACCTTACGAAGCTTCGAACACTGGATGGATTACGGATCTCCGCACAGTGGGCGAGCTATGGGAGCTTGCCTAGTTGGCGAGCTGTAGGAGCTCGCATAGGTGGCGAGCTATAGAAGATCGCTTGGCTGACAACTCTTTTGACTTAATAAATTTTTCCAACTTCTTATAGCAGCGTAATTTACATTGGTCGCCATCAACATTTTTGATGCGAACCTTCGTCTAATCTATTACAGAATCCTGGTCTATTGATAAAACTTTTTCAAGTGGGCCGCACTCCAGGTGTATGACGAGGCGTTGCCTTCTGCGCCTTCGAGGTCGTAAGTGCCATTTGGCCAGGCAGCGGTAACCCAGAACGGTCCTTCCCAGTTTGACCCGAATACACCTGGCGGGGCCGTTAATTTCTTTTTCAGCATTAGGTCTCCGACTTTGAACTTTCGGTCTTGGACCTGGGAATTGTAGTACATTTCTGCTCTGCGCTTGTAGGTGGCTTTTCTCATTTCTGATGAAGCCCTGGTTTCTTCGATCAGATCTTTCTCTACTGCCAAGGCTTCGTCATTCTTTTCTTCATCAAATCCTACCACCTTCCAAGTCTTGTTCTGAACTTTGACGGGTACTACCGCTTCAGTCCCGAAGGCTAAGGCGAACGGGGTCTCTCCGGTGCTAGCTCGGTATGATGTTCTGTAAGACCATAGGACCTCCGGGAGTTCGTCCACCCAACTACCTTTCTTGTCTTCGAGGCGGAGCTTCAATGTGTGCTTCAAGATTTTGTTAACCGCCTCGACCTGGCCATTTGACTGTGGATGGTATGGAGTGGAGTTGTGCTTCTTGATGTTCCATGAACTACAGAAGTCCCTCAACTTTTGGCCGTCAAACTGCCTTCCATTATCTGTGATGATCGATTGCGGAAGTCCGAACCGGCAGATCAAGTTCTTCCATATGAAGCCGATCATCCTTTCTTGTGTTATCGTTGTGAGCGCTTCGGCCTCAGCCCACTTGGTGTAATAGTCTACTTCTACACAGCAAACTTTACACCACCTCTGCCAGGTGGAAATGGACCGATCAAGTCGATACCCCATTTTGCGAAGGGCCACAGGCTGAAGACCGATTTCAGTTGGTTGGCTGGGGAGTGGATATTAGGTGCAAAAAGTTGACATTTTTGGCACTTTCGAGCGAAGATAATGGCATCTTTGCGAAGAGTGGGCCAGTAGTACCCTTGTCTGATCGTCTTGTATGCCAAGGCTTGCCCCCCAGCGTGACTTCTGCAAATTCCTTCGTGAATTTCTTCTGACACTTCGAACCCTTGCTTCTTAGATAAGCATTTGAGTAGGGGTAGAGAGAATCCACGTTTGTAGAGTTGGTCATCCTGCAGCGTATATCTGGCAGCTTGTTTCACTAGTCGACTAGCTTCCCAGGTGTCCACGGGGGTTGTTCCGTCCTTTAAGTATTTTTGGATCGGAGTGCACCAATCTTCACTATCTTCATCACCTTCCTGCCCCCACTCGAGGTCTGATTTACTTTGTAATCGGACGTCGAGGGGTTCTTCAGCTTGGTGATTACAATCTCCGTGAACTCGATTTTACCGTTACTGGTAGCTAGTCGGGCTAGGGCATCTGCTTGTGTGTTCTCCAGCCGCGGTATCTGATTGATGTAAACCTGCGTAAACATCAAGATCAGATACGCGGCTATCTTCTGGTAGGTCATCATCTGCTGGTCGTTTGCCTCGTACTCTCCCCGGACTTGGGATATTATTAGCTAGGAATCTCCGAAAACTTGAAGGTTGGTTGCCCCCACAGCTAATGATAACCTAAGTCCGGCTATCAAAGCTTCATACTCTGCCTCATTGTTGGTTGCTCGAAAGTCGAACCGGATTGCGGAGGTGAAGACTTACCTGTCTGGGCTGATCAGAACCACGCCAGCGCCTGCTGCTGTGCTGGTCGATAACCCATCAATGTAGAGGTGCCACGAAGCTATACGTCCCCTCATCGGATCTTGTGGGAAAGTTAGCTCGATGATGAAGTCGACGAGTGCTTGTCCCTTGATCGCTGTTTGGGGTGCGTAGGTTATACCGTATTGGCTAACCTCTAGTGACCATTTTAGCAAGCGTTCGGCGGTGTCTGGGCGTTGCAATATTTGACATAGCGGGAACGTCGTCAGTACCTCTACCGGGTGGTCGAAGAAGTAGGGCCTCAATTTTCTAACACTCATCACCAGTGCATAAGCTAACTTCTCCGTCGGGGTATACCGCAACTCAGCTTCGTGTAAGACTTGGCTTACGTAGTACACTGGTAGGTGTGTTTTTGCCTCTTCTCGGACCAGGACAGAGCTAATGGCCACCTCCGACGCGGCCAAGTACAGGTACAACTTCTCATCAGGTATCGGCTTTGACAGGACCTGCGTATCTGCTAGGTATGCCTTAATATCTTTGAAAGCCCATTGGCATTCGCCTGTCCACATGAAGTGGTTTTTAAGGTGCAGCTTGTTAACCTTGGCTGCCTCCTTGTACCTTCGTGTGTTCGCCTTGATCGCCTCGAAGAAGGGACGATTTCGATCGCCAGATTTGGAGATGAACCTGTTCAAAGCTGCCATGCACCCGGTCAACCTCTGAATCTTTTACACGGAATCGGGCACGCCCATCTCGATTATGCATTGGACCTGCGTCGGGTTGACCTCTATCCCCCGCTGGCTCACCAGGTGACCTAGGAATTTTCCTGAATGTACACCGAAACTGGTCTTCTTGGGGTTCAACTTCATGTTGTAGTGGCGCAGTATGCCGAAGGTTTGGTTGAGGTGGTCAAGGTGGTCTTCCTTCCTCAAACTCTTGACAACTATGTCGTCCACGTACACCTCCATAGATTCGCCAATGTGTTGGTCAAACATCTTATTCACCAACCTTTGGTAGGTTGCTCCGGCGTTGATAAGTCCGAACGGCATCCTTTCCCAGCAATACATATTTTTGTTGGTGTAGAACGTCGTATGCTCCTGGTCATCTGGGTGCAATGCTATCTGGTGATAGCCCGCAAAGACATCCATGAATGTCATCATCTCGTGGCCTGCGGTGCTATCTACGAGCTGATCAATGTGGGTGTTGGTCCCAAAGGCAGGTTTTAGGGAAGAATACGTTTGAACAAGTCTAGAAGGGGGGGTTGAATAGACTTGTAAGGATTCAAAAACCTTTTTCAAATTATTCGGCTTGTTCAGAAAACCAGCAGACTACTTGAGGTAGTCTGAATTTGAAAATAGTGCGCTGTGAATAGTGCGGAAACGTTTTTAATGAAAATCAGCTTTTAGGTGAAGTGCACAAGTTAAAAGCAGAAATAAATAATACGAGACGCAGGGGTTTATAGTGGTTCGGACCAACTGTCCTACATCCACTCTCCTCAATCCAACTTGGAGTTGAGGGGCTCTCCACTAACTTACTCACTTACTCACTTACACAGTTTGAGAGTACTACTCTCTTACAAATTGTTAATGCTACAATCGCTATTGACTTCTCACAGCTTCTACAAAGCTTTTACAAAAGATAAGTATGAATGGTGTTTTTTAGTGCAAGTGATAATATCTGACAGAGTTTCGGCTAGCTTAATATGCGTTAAAATCCGATACTGAAATTATCACTATTACTCTAATTTATAGGGTCAATTAACTAGCCGTTGGGATGGACTAGAAATCTGAGATCCTATAATCTCGTATTCAATCAATCATTGTGATTGATTGAATCTCCTTCTTGATTCCCGTCAATCTTCGCGATCTACAATCAATCAAGTTTGTCCCCTTGATTGATTGATCTTCTATTCTGGGAATCTTCCTTCTATGTCGCAAGTCAACCCTTAAAATGATTCTGAAGAATTTGGGCTGAGCACAAGACCTCAGCTGATCTGTCTCCTCAGCTAGTGTACCAGTCTGCTGGTACTTGGATCTCAACTGATGGGCAAGTCTGCTGGTGTGCACCTCAGCTGGTCTTCTTGACTTCGTCTGAATACGTCTTATATCCAAGGTCTTTGTCTTGTCTGCGACGTGCTCTCAGCTGATCAGCTAATCTTCTGATATCAGCTGATCTGCTGTCGATACTCCAGTGTCAGCTGCTTAAATCTTCTGTCCTCTAAAACCGGCTAAGTCCTCAAGGTCTCGGCTGGTCTTCTCTTCTATGATAGCTTCGGATCTTCTAGGCAGCAAGGTAGATTCCCCCTCACTCGAACCTATCTAATCCTAACTACTCATCAGCTGACTAACATGTTCAGCTGGTCCTATTACAAGCTGATTGGTTTATTATATCATCAAAACATCTAACACAGATATCCTAACAAGTTCCCCCTTTTTGATGATATCAAAACCAACTCAGCTGATCTCAACAGATAAGCATATTCAATTAAAATCAAGATCAACATAGGACAGAAAAGAAGATCTTTAAGTAAGATCTTTAGACAGAATCAAAATGCAGCTGACAACAAGTAGTTGTCTGGAATCATAAAGCTTTATTAAAATCAAAAGAGAAAGAACAATCAGAAATAAAGATACCTAATCCTCAGCTGACTCAGCTGGACTATTACATGAGGAGAGGTCTTCTGCTGCTGAGAGGAACTTGCAACCAGTCCAGGAATCTCTTCTCTATCTCCTTCAAAGCTGGCAGGGAGTTGTCAGAAAGTTGATGAAAGAGTTGAGTAATCTGCAGCCAATGCTTCCTGATTTCCACCCAATCTATCTTCCCACTCTCATCAGTTGGGGTTGGAAGATACTCAATCTCAGGCAACTCTGGCTGAACTTCCACCTTAAGCATTTCTTCAGTAATAGCTCTGAAGAATTTAGGAAAAGTCTCCTTCAACCAGTTTCTGAACTCAGCATTTTTCTCTCTTTCTCCTCTGGTATCTTCTCCTCTGAGAACATAGAAGTGAATCATGGTTTTCGCCTTAATAGTTTTCCAGAGATCCACCAGCTCATCAGACAATTGATTGTAAAACATATCAATTGGTCCATCAATTAGAGGCTCATTTGGATCTCGGATGAACTTTCCACTTCTAGTCCTGCTGCCATTAGCGACTGCCTTCCCCTGCTTCTTCAGCTTCCTCTGATAACGCCTCTCAAGCTCATCATTCATCTCTCTTTCCTGCCTCTTCCTCCTCTCTTCTAGAGTTTCTTTCTCAGCTAGCTGCAACTCCTTAGCCAGCTTTTCATCTAATTCAGCATTCATGATTCTTTTCTTCTTCTCCCTTTCTTCAGCAACAACCTCTTGCCTCTGCAACGCCTCAGCTATTTTCTGATCTCTCAGCTCCTGAGTCTTCTGAGCAGCAATCTTCCTGGTGTTGATGTAATCTTCAACATTCTCTATCCTAGCAGATAGAATCCCTTGATTGTCCACCAGAAGAGCTCTCAGAGAGGCCATCTCAGCTTGCAAAGCAGCAATAGCAGTTGAGTTCTTCTCTTCCCCCTTTTTGATATCATCAATGACCGCAGCAGAGGGTAGAGAGGTAGGAAGGTTATTCACAACAGCTTTAAGGTCCTCCTGACCGTGTTTGCACTCAACAATTTGCCCTTCCAACCTTTCGGAGACCAGTCTGAATCTCTCAGATTCAGCAACAAGAGAAGCAGATGCATCATCAGTGAAAGCCCTGGCAGTTGACTTGAAGTTATGGAGAGTTTGGAAGAATTCAATCCGGGTAGCATATAAGCTGTCCTCCATAACTTCCTTCAGCTTGTTGCGATGGTCCAGCAGGACTTGATGAACTTGCTTTTCAATCATAGAGGGGGCAGCAGACTTGGCAGCCAGAAGAGTAGCTTTGACCTCCCTGATGTGGTCATCAAAATAACCTTTCAATTGATCCAAAAGTGCAGGAGTTACCTGATCAGCTGGGGAGATCTCAAAGCTTGCTGCTGGAGGAATAAATTCAGACTCTGCTATTTCAGGACAGTCCAGTTCCACCCCATCCTTGAGCAATAGAGCCCGAGCCACCTTTCTCAACCCTTCAAGGGATGTCAGCTGGGATGGAACCTTAACTTCCAAGGCATCCATCAGGATTTCTTCCCACTCTGTAAATGCTGCTTCTCCCATCTCCTTTATTAGGACCAAAAAGAAGGTAATTGACCCTTCTCTTGCTTGCGCCCAGGAAAGTCCATCAGCAAGTATATCCTGGTAGGCTGGATAAGGGTTGAGTTCAGGGATGTAGAGGGAAATGTGGGCAAGGGCAGATATAATCATCCCTCGTTCAAGAGGCCCCTTTGAACAATGGTGAGATAGGCGAGCTTGTTTGGCCATTCTGTGGGGGAGTTGGGGTTATCAAGGTTGATGGGTTCCGGGTGAGAGGGTTTGGGAATAGCTGAAGGCTCGCCAGAGGTAGCTATCTCCTCTGGTTCATTGCCGATTGGGATTTGTGAGGGTGAAGGATCTGCTGGGGATGTGGAGTGTAGGGAAGGATCGGAGAAAGGAGTAGGTGAAGCTGACCTGATGGGTGAGGCAGCTAAAGGTGTCTCTGCTGATGGAGCATCTCCAGAGGAATGTAGGACCTCTGTCTCAGCAACTGAGGGATCAGCTGATTCCCTCTCTTCTGACTCTTCTCCTTCTCCATCAGAGCTAGAGGCAGAAACTTCATCTGAATCAGCTCTCTCAGCTGATTCCTCAACAGCCTGCTCTTCTTCTTCATCAGAAGACTCGTCAACCAGCAAGGTAGCCCTTTCTGCTGAAGATTGCTTCTTCAAACCGCTCAGCACAGCAGTATCATCATCCTCATCTGAATCAAAGAAGAGATTCCTTTGAATAGGAGTGGTTTCCTTCTTAGATTTCTTCTTTTTTCCTCCTCCAGCAGGCTTTGAAGCCTTCCTCTTCTGCTTCTTTCCAGCAGAAGGACCAGGGGCAGCAGCAACTGGATCAGCTCTGGAATCTGAGTCAGCTGGTCCAATGATATCCAAGTTGCTTCCCCTTAGGAACTTCGTGTGGTTGTACTCAACAACCCATTCATCATCCCACTCATGTTGGGGCAGCCGATGATTCAGGAGGATAGTGATCTTGGTGGCCATGGAGCACTTTGATTTGAAGCTATAAACCAGTTGCCCATTCACCTCCTTTGCAACGCACCTCTTGGACTCCTGTTTCAGCCGGAACCATAGCAGACTCACCCAGTCTGCTTGCACCCCATCAAGAATCGTGCGTGCCACACTTAGGCGAAGTTTGGTAATGGCGTCCAAACTCCCCTGTTCTGCCAAGATTACCTTGGTCACCACATCCATAAAAAACCGGAAACGCCTCCTCAGCATGGACTTCTTCAGATTCGTGGAGGTGTCCCTGTGACTCTTCCTGGCCATTAACTTAAAAGTTTCCAGGTAGTCAGCTTCTTTGTATTTGTGAGGTTGGACACCAGTGGAGGATAGGCCAAAGAGATCAGCAATTGCATCCTTCGAAATAACAACAGTCTGACCGTCAATCAAGGAGCCTATAGAGTTTGGACGGAACTGGGCCTTAAGAAGGAATTGGAAGGCATAAAAGTTTAGGGTTTTATGGTCAGGGGGGGTCATGGAGATGAAGGTTCGGAGATTATGATGTTGCAGTAGGTTTAGGATTTCTCTAATCACAGGAACCCTAGTTGTGTCGAAATCGACACACATCTCTGCATACATCTTTTCCTTGAAAAGTTTTTGCATTGCCATGGATGCCATATCTTCAACACAGAGATTAGATATGCAGAGAATAATATGCAAGAGTAAGGTAGAAAGAAGTCAGAGTAGAAAGGTTTTCTGAAAGAAGTTAAATGGGTATATATAGTATTCGAAAAATATGAGCAGATTTTCCAAAATCAAAACAAATCAATTTTGATCGTAGATTTGTATTTTGCATCACACAAATCAAAGGTTCAGAATATATGACCTTTGAGTATTTTGGAGGTGATGCGTGGGTGTCAGGGTTTCGAAAGGTTTTGACCGCCCAAAAGATTCGCCTTTTTGAAAAAGGTAATGATGAAAGCATTTTTTGAGAAAATTTAGGCGGTGTTAAATTAATTACAACTGACACCTTATTTTGAAAAAGGTAATAAATCCCCGATTTTTCGTAAGAGAAAAGATTTGATTGCCAATTTTCTAAAATAATTTTAGAAATTAGGGATTTATTAATTTTTGAAAAGATTTGATAGATAAAATAAAATTTTAAAAACCGACATAAAGATCATAGAAATACTTATCGAGAGGCTGATGTGGCAAAGTCAGCTGATAAGAGCGATCTTCATGAAAATCTTTTCTGCTCATCTGGGTCTTTAATGTCAGCTGACATGGACCAGCTGAAGCAAAGTGGCCTTGTCTGACTTTCATAACTTATCCCTGTATCAAGTTAGACATAACAAGATAGAGAAAAGAAAGGAAAGAATAAGAAGACATACCAGATCAGCTGATGTGAGGATCAGCTGATTACTTCAGCAGACTAGTCCTCAGCTGGGTACCAGCTGACTACCCATTTACCCAAAAATTTCTTTCTATAGAACTGCTCCTCCATCTATCATTCCTAATTCTGCTCCTAATTCTCTGAATCTTACCTCTGCTAAGGGTTTGGTAAGCACATCTGCTCTCTGCTTCTCCATATGAATCTTCTCCATCCTGATATCTCCCTTCTCAGCATGATCCCGAAGAAAATGATGTCTTATGTCCACATGCTTGCATCTAGTATGGAGAACTGGATTCTGAGTAATGGCAATTGCACTTGTGCTATCACAGAAGATGGGTATCTCTTCTGTGATCACATGGTAGTCCCTCAGCCGTTGTCTGATCCAGAGCAGCTACCAGCAGCCATGTATTCTGCCTCTGTTGTAGAAGTAGCTACTGATGTCTGTTTCTTGGAGAACCAAGATATCAGCTTACTTCCCAGAAACTGACATGTGCCAGAAGTTGATTTCCTATCAATCTTGCATCCTCCATAGTCAGAATCTGAATACCCACTCAGCTGAAAGTTGTCATCAGCTGGGTACCAGAGGCCTAGATTGTAAGTACCCTTCAAATACTTTACAATCTTCTTTGCTGCTTCCAGATGAGATTTCTTAGGATTTGCCTGAAACCTTGCACACACCCCTACTGCAAAGCTGATATCTGGTCTGCTGGCAGTGAGATACAGCAGAGAACCAATAAGTCCCCTATAGTGTGTCTGATCCACTTTCTCACCAGCCTCATCTGGATCCATGCTAAAGTTTGCCATCATTGGAATCTTAGCTTCTCTGCTGCTACTGACTCCAAACTTTTCTATCAAATTCTTGGCATACTTAGTTTGGCTAATGAAAATTCCATTGGACATCTGCTTTACCTGCAGTCCAAGGAAATAAGTCATCTCCCCCATCATGGACATTTCAAACTTGCTGGTCATCAGCTTGCTGAACTCATCACACATCCGCTTGTTGGGGGAGCCAAAGATGATATCATCCACATAGATCTGCACTAAGAGGATATCATCTCCATCTTCCTTTCTGAACAAGGTTTTGTCTATCTTTCCTTTACTGAATCCACTATCCAGTAGGAATTGTGATAGAGTATCATACCAAGCTCTAGGTGCCTGCTTTAGTCCATATAAAGCCTTCTGCAACCTATAAACCTTGTTCCCAATCTCAAATCCTGGTGGCTGTTCCACAAAAACCTCTTCTGCCAGGATTCCATTCAGAAAAGCTGACTTGACATCCATCTGATATACCTCGAACCCTTTGAAAACAGCATAGGCCAGAAACAATCTAATGGCTTCTAGTCTTGCCACAGGAGCGAATGTTTCATCATAGTCAATCCCCTCTGACTGTGAATACCCCTGGGCTACTAGCCTTGCCTTGTTTCTAACCACTACATCATTTTCATCCTTTTTGTTCTTGAATACCCACTTAGTGCCTATGACCTTCTGATGTTTGGGCCTCTCCACTAGAGTCCAAACTTCTTGTCTTGCAAACTGATTTAGCTCCTCTTGCATAGCTACAATCCAGTTTGGATCTTCAAGAGCTTCATGGATATTCTTGGGTTCTATCAGAGACACATAACAGCTGAATTGAGCTCCCAAGTTTAGCTTTCTTCTGGTCTGAACACCTACACTTGGGTCTCCTAGAATCTGTTCAGCTGGGAAATCAGACAACGTCTTCTTGCCCCTTTGAGGTGCCATAGTTTGCTCCTCTTGGGTCTTATCTGATATTCCCCCTTGGTTAGTGTCAGGAGTCAATGTGCCATCATCTGGTGCTGATGAGGACTTATCAGCTGATTTGGGCTCATCATCTGAATCTGAGTCTGATTCTATCCTAGGTACCACTACCTTAATCAGATCTGGCTTGTCTGACAGATTCAGCTGATCCACCTCTTCAGCTAGCTTCTCCTTGCTGTACTCATGAAAAGATTCATCAAATACAACATGGGGTGTCTCTTCCACACAGAGAGAGACTTTATTAAAGACTCTATAGGCTTTGCTACTTCCAGAATATCCTAAGAATATTCCTTCAGCAACCTTAGCATCAAAAGTCTTTAACTTAGTCTTTCCATTGTCATGGATGAAACACCTACACCCAAAAGTATGGACAGAGGAAAGATTAGGAGTTTTACCCTTGTACATTTCATAAGGAGTCTTCCCATGTCTCTTGACTGGTAGACACCTATTTTGGATGAAGCAAGCAGTGTTGATGGCTTCTGCCCAAAACCTTTGAGGAGTCTGATATTCAGCTAACATAGTCCTTGCTGCCTCCTTGAGGGTTCTGTTTCTCCTCTCAGCTAACCCATTCTGCTGAGGTGTTCTGGCAGCTGATGTCTCATGCTGAATACCATTATCCCTGCAATAGTCAGAAACAACAGAGTTAAGAAACTCAGTACCTTTATCACTTCTGATTCTGACTATGCTGAGGTCCAGCTCCTTCTGAATCCTCTTGAACAACTCCAGCATCTTGACCATAGTCTCATTCTTCTTGAACAAGAACACTACCCAAGTGAATCTTGTATAGTCATCAACAATCACCAGTGTGTACTTCCTTCCACTGAAACTAAGAGGTGAGACAGGTCCAAACAAGTCCATATGAAGCAGCTGGAGTGCTTTTGTTGTTGAAGTACTCTGCACATCTTTGAATGAGGCTTTAGTCTGCTTTCCTTTCTGACAGGCATCACACTTCTGCTCAGATGCAAACACCTCATTTGGTAGCCCTCTGACTAGACCCTTCCTCGCAACCTTGTTGAGAGTCTTGAAGTTTAGATGACCTAACCTCTTGTGCCAGAGCCAGCTGATCTCTGATGAGCTTTTAGCAACCAAACATGAGTCAGCTGGACAGCTTGCAAAATCTGCAAGATACATATTACCTCTTCTGAGGCCAGTTAGTAGCACCTGCTCATTTAAATCATTAATAACAAGACAAGAGTTCTTAGAAAATCTTACTGAGTATCCCTTGTCACAGAATTGGGATACAGACAGAAGATTGTGCATAAGCCCTTCTACATAGTAGACTTCTTCAACTCTTGTTCCTTTGATCAGCAGGGTACCAACTCCTCTGGTGACTCCAAAATTGTTGTCACCGAACACAACTCTAGGCCCATCCAGGGTTACAAAGTTCTGGAGAAGATGTTTCTCAAAGGTCATGTGCTTCGAGCAACCGCTATCAATGTACCAGACATGACCCTTGGCTTCTCCTCTTTCTATAGGGCTAGAGTTTACCTGAAATTAAAACTCAGGCTTTAGGTACCCTATCTTTGGGTCCTGATTGGTTAGATTCGACTTTCTGGATCCATAGGTAGAGATCATCCTTATGAGGTTTAGGAGATCTCAACCTTCTACCATACTTATCCACAAAAATCATCTCCCTCAGAGGATCTTTTCTGGGGCGATGAGTGATAACAGCAGGTTTGTAGGTGGGCTGCTCAAAAGGATAATTTCGGCTTGAGCCTCCGAATGACTCATATACCTTAGCCGATGAAGGCTTGCCTACTTTGGTTACATTAAAAGTAACCCAGGGCTGAGGTCTGTTTCGCTTGGGTTTACTCTGCTGAGATGACCCAGGCTTATCATTCCTCTGCTGATTCTGCTGAGGTCTCCTTGTCTTAGCTGAGCTATGACTTGGATTCCTCTTCTGGTCTCGGGGCTTCTGAGCCTTGGACTTATGTTGGTTTTCAGCAGGCTTCTGAGTTTTAGTACTCTTTTGCTCTGCTGAAACCTTTTGATCACCAGCAGACTTCTGAGCTTTAGAGCTCTTCTGTCCAGCTGGGACCTTTTCTGTCCCTCTGCTCTTTTGCCCTTCTGATCCAGATGCAGGCTCAACTGGCCCTTTACCCTTTCGAGGATCCCTAATTAATCCACTGTCACCTTTCTTCTTCTTTTGTGGTTTGGGTTTGGGATAACCAAGACCCCTTTTATCATTCACAGTTTGTGAGGACTTAGCTATTTCAGACACGGCATTCTTTGCCTTAGTCAGCTGATCCACTTTCAGCTGAAGCTGCTGTGAATTTTTGATTATCAGTTCATTCTACTTGAAGAGTTCATCGAACTTAGCTGTCAGCAGATTATGTTCCTCACTTAAGACAGTGTTCTCAGAAAGTAGCTTTTCTATCAGCTTCTCCTGTTCCTCACATTTTGCTATTAAGTCAGCAGACTTGTTAGCTTGTGAATCATAGGATATCATTGGTAGTCTAGCATTTTCTAGATCTTGTCTCAAGTTTAAAACTTCAGCTTTCAGACTTGAGTTCTCCTCTTCCAGCTTAGAACAAACTTTTAAGGAGGATTGGAGATCAGATAACAACTTGTGTATATCTGACTCCATAGAATAGGTAGAGGAGCAAGATGAGCTAACAGAGGGGGTAGGAGAATTTACCTCTTCTACCTTAGCCATGAGGCAGATATCATCCTCTGATTCAAAATCAGATGAGGATGAGCTGATATCCTGCTTCTCCTCCTCTGCCAGCAGAGCTCTCTTATCAGCGAACCTGCGATCTCTCTTGATCCTCTTCTCTTCTCTCTCCCTTGGGGTAAGCTGAGGACAATCATAACTAAGATGTCCTGGCTTGTTGCAAGTGAAGCAAACACCATCTCCTCCTCTTCTGGGACTTGGTTCCCTCCTTCTCTCTGGAGACTTGTATCTGGTCTCCTGTTCATCTGATGGTCTTCTGGCATCAGATGTCTTCTGGTATCTTCTGGAAGAATCACTCTTATTCTTCTTCCAATGAGATCTATACTTCTGGAACTTGTTTGACATCTTGTCAAACTTCTTGGTCAATAAAGCAAGTTGCTCCTTTAAGCTCATGTCCTCTGGAGTAGAGGACTTCTCTTGACTATCAGCTGCAGCAGAGAAAGCAACATTCTTTGTGGCTGATGAAGTTGGAGTCTCATCTTCTTGATCCTCTTCTTGGATATCGAACTCATGTGCCTTCAGATGAGATAGCAGTGTATGATGACTCATCTCAGATAAATTCTTTGTCTCTTTAATTACCGTCACCTTCACTCTCCATCTTGGAGTAAGAGATCTCAAAATTTTGTTATTAATCTCTTTCTCTGAGTAATCCTTTCCTAAGGAGCTTACCTTATTCAATATGTTTGTCAGCCTCATATCTAGCTGATCAATGGTTTCATCAGCTTTCATTTTAAATGTGTCAAAGGTATGTAGAACGGCTTGAAGCTTGTTCTCTTTGATTTGATCTGTCCCTTCACACATCAAGGAGAGTTTTTCCCACATCTCCTTAGTAGTTTTGTACGTCTTGATTTTCTCTATATATTCTTTGGAGAGAGTCTCGATAATTTCTGTTCTGGCCACTTGATCTAAGTTGAAGAGTTTCCTTTCAGCATCGTCAAGTTCACTCTTCTTCTTCTCTGTCTTCCTTCTTTCACTGATCTCAGCTTCTGGAGTCTTGCCATCACTTACTCCTTCCCAGAAGAACTTGATTGGCCCTTCCTCCAAAACATCTAGCATCCGATCATGAATGGCTCCAAGGCGATTCTCCATTCTGAATTTCCAGTAATCATAATCCTCTATGGAGAATTCAGGAAACTTCCTTGTCTTGGATCCACTCTTTTTGTAGGAAGACATATCTGCAAGTGATTAGATAAAAAACACACAAAATTTTCTAAAAATAGATTTTCAGGGATCTGTCCAGGTGACCACCAAAAGTTTTCTCAGGCTGTGGTCTTTTAGACACACAACTCTGATACCACTTGTTGGTCCCAAAGGCAGGTTTTAGGGAAGAATACCTTTGAACAAGTCTAGAAGGGGGGGGGTTGAATAGACTTGTAAGGATTCAAAAACCTTTTTCAAATTATTCGGCTTATTCAGAAAACCAGCAGACTACTTGAGGTAGTCTGAATTTGAAAATAGTGCGCTGTGAATAGTGCGGAAACATTTTTAATGAAAATCAGCTTTTAGGTGAAGTGCACAAGTTAAAAGCAGAAATAAATAATACGAGACGCGGGGGTTTATAGTGGTTCGGACCAACTGTCCTACATCCACTCTCCTAAATCCAACTTGGAGTTGAGGGGCTCTCCACTAACTTACTCACTTACACAGTTTGAGAGTACTATTCTCTTACAAATTGTCAATGCTACAATCGCTATTGACTTCTCACAGCTTCTACAAAGCTTTTACAAAAGATAAGTATGAATGGTGTTTTTGAGTGCAAGTGATAATATCTGACAGAGTTTCGGCTAGCTTAATATGCGTGTAAAATCCGATACTGAAATTATCACTATTACTGTAATTTATAGGGTCAATTAACTAGCCATTGGGATGGACTAGAAATCTGAGATCCTATAATCTCGTATTCAATCAATCATTGTGATTGATTGAATCTCCTTCTTGATTCCCGTCAATCTTCGCTATCTACAATCAATCAAGTTTGTCCCCTTGATTGATTGATCTTCTATTCTGGGAATCTTTCTTCTATGTCGCAAGTCAACCCTTAAAATGATTCTGAAGAATCTGGGCTGAGCACAAGACCTCAGCTGATCTGTCTCCTCAGCTAGTGTACCAGTCTGCTGGTACTTGGATCTCAGCTGATGTGCAAGTCTGCTGGTGTGCACCTCAGCTGGTCTTCTTGACTTCGTCTGAATACGTCTTATATCCAAGGTCCTTGTCTTGTCTCCGACGTGCTCTCAGCTGATCAGCTAATCTTCTGATATTAGCTGATCTGCTCTCGATACTCCAGTGTCAGCTGCTTAAATCTTCTGTCCTCTAAAACTGGCTAAGTCCTCAAGGTCTCGGCTGGTCTTCTCTTCTATGATAGCTTCGGATCTTCTAGGCAGCAAGGTAGATTCCCCCTCACTCGAACCTATCTAATCCTAACTACTCATCAGCTGACTAACATGTTCAGCTGGTCCTATTACAAGCTGATTGGTTTATTATATCATCAAAACATCTAACACAGATATCCTAACAGTGGGGTAGTGGGAAGTTGTCCTTCGGACATGCTTTGTTCAGGTCCGTGAAATCGATGCAGAGCCTCCACGTCCCATTGTGTTTCTTCACCAGGACGGGGTTCGCGACCCACTGTGGACACAAGGCCTCCTTGATCAGTTTGTTGTCCAACAGCTTCCCCACTTCAACGGTTAGAGCTGCGTATTTGTCTGGTCCATACTTCCTTCGCTTTTAGAGCATGGGTCTTTCGTCGGATCTATGTCAAGTCGGTGACAAGCATGTTCCAACGGGATCCCCTTCATGTCTTCATGGGACCAGGTAAACACGTCCAAGTTGGACATCAGGAAGAGTTCCATCCTCGACCGGTACGGTTCAGGTAACTCAGAACCAATAAAAAGTTCTAAGTCCCTTTCCGGGTCCACCGGGAGTGCTGTCAATTCTTGTCATGCCCTAAAATTCTATGCATTTCAAATCAGCGGAAGTCTCACTTTTAATTAATAATTTAAGAAAACATCCTTCAGAACGTGAACCCTTTTTTTTCTACTTGAAATAAAATTCTTTTCTTTGAAAACCTTTTGAACTAAATAAATCAGACATTCACAATAAATAACTCATTCAATATATCCATGAAAATCATAAAATATCATAATAAATATTCATAACATTTTTTTTTAATATTCACTTAGCACATTCCTAGAAATCACACAAGTAACATATAACATGCTTCAATAATATTCACATGTGAATTAAACTTATTCTAATATCATTCATCATGTAAGACATCAATAATACCTAAATAAATCATGTACAGCAGCTGGTACCTAAAACTTTCGAAAATAGCCAGGGTGTACTCATCAAAACTGGTTGTGTATAAAAACCAGTGTTCTAAAAGTCGCTAGTCGCTAATTGGTCGGACCACTAGGGTCTAGCGACTAGAGGGACTAGTCGGGGACTAGTCGGAAACTCCTAAACGGTAAATATAATTAATTATTTAATAAATTAATAATACATTATGTATAAAATAATAATAAATTTTTTTTAATATTTTTTTAATTAATAAAATTATAACCTGGGTCCTGGACTAACAAATAAATGGGAAAGTTGGGCCAAAAGCCCATGAGACCTATATCTAAACCTAAAATTTCAGAAACCCACTTATCCACATTGTACCATCTATTATTCTCTTGTTCTCTTCCTCGGTCATTACCACGGATTTTCAGCGGCTGCCTCCTCCACCTCAACCGCAGTCTCCTCCCACGCCGGCGCTGCCCACGCCTGTGCGCTACATAGACAAAGTCGCAGCCTCGCCTCCGCGCTGCCACACGCGACGCACCCGCTGCCTTCAACGACGCCGTACTATGTGTTACTTACAAATCATTTCACCGGGAATTAAGCCGTCCAAACACCGGTCATCTGTTCGCCGAAGAAGACAGCAGCGCCGCTGGAAAAGCTCACCAATCGATGCCGTACTATGTGTTCTGGACGTGTAAGTCGCCGACTTGGCGCCTAGACCCGACTAGATGGCGTCTAGGCGCCGACTAAAGACCCGAACGTTTTTCCTTGCCGATTTGGGGTTTATTGGGTCGGCCGTCAGCCGACTAGCGACTAGTCGGCCGACTAGGCTATTTTTTAGAACACTGATAAAAACAGTCCACTAACTAATACTAAAACCATTTTCTTTAATACTATAATCTTGCCATACAAATTAAGACCCCTAAATACTCAAATAATTCATACAAATCATATTATAAGCACTTGCCACGAAAGTCACTTTTAAAACACAAGAAAAACTCGTAAAATAAAGTTAAAGGACTAATTTTGAGCTGAAACGTTAAAACGATTTTGCTCCAGGTTTTATGACCAAAATACTTAATATTTTATGGCTATTAAACTGCCAAAATTTTGAAAATAGGCTGGGCATAAAATTGGTACTTTTAAAACAAGAGTTTTGAAGACTAGAATCACATACAGGACTAAAACTGAAACCTCGACTTCTACTAGGTAAAAACTCATGAAAATTGGTCAACATGCATTATAAATCACGGCAAACATTCTGGTAAAATTTCATAATTTTTGAAGTTATAAAACTTCACTTATCGATCATGCAAACTAAGGACAATAACTAATTTTCTTAAGAACAATTAAACACATAAAATTCCACTTATTCATGCATAAAATTTTCGAACCATCAGCTGCTAACTTAACAAATAAATTTATCAACTTAACTCCTAATAATCATGCAAATTAACTCATAATCATATAATAAAATACCTCATAAAAATCCATAATAAAATCTCATAAGTCTTCAAACCATGGCAAATCCTAATTCAAACATCTACGTGTCCATGCACTCAACGAAATAAAACATGCAAATGTCCAATCTTGTAGCAAACATAAGTGCCGAAAAACATATTAAAAATACTTGCAACTTAATAAATTAAAAGCCTACTTGGTTTAATAAAACTTCAATCCATTAACTTCTTCTTTAACTCGCATCACATCCACCTTCCTCCGCATCGTCAAGCTCGTCATCTTACTCTTGAAAATTTGAAAATATAGTTCGGTGAAGGGGTGAGCAATTATAAAATAATCACTCCGTGGGGATAGTTAGTTCGAAGTCTAAATATAAAGGACACAAAAACATGTAAACATACCCTTCTTTCTTAACATATGATACAACTTTCGTATCCATTCATTGATGATATAGCTGATCATCCTTAACATTAATTGATGGTAGAGCTGACCATCCATAACATATATTTGACAATATAGCTGATTGTCCATTCATAGATTGATGGTAGAGCTGACCATCCATTCATATTAGCACATAAACACATAATTGCATCAAACTAAATATTTAAAAGTCGAACTAGAGTTACCACTTTTCACCGTTTAAACCCCCACCTTTTCTTGTCTTGAAAATAAAGAAGTGTTGTACGTTGGCTTGACTATTCCTTATGCTCGAATCCTACTCCTTCTACTTCAAACAAGGCTCACGAAAACTGCCCTCATTCTTGCCTATAAGCTGCTGCCGAAAACTAGTCCTACAACTTCATAAAGTGGCAGAATTTTGGTGCTAGAGGTGGCTGCCGATTTTTGGGTGTCTAGGGGTCTTAGGGACTTGATCAATACATACATATAGAGTTGGAAAAGTAGGGTTTGGGGCTGCATAAGGCCTTGGCCGAAATCTTGCAAGAGGGGAAAAAAATTGGCCCAATATCTTGTTGTATCTCTATTTCCATATTTGGCAACTTATTTCCTTATTTAATAGATCCTTACTAACTCTTTATTCTTATGATACTTAACCTTCAAGCATGTACTATTCTCTTGCATAAGAATATGACTTATTTCCATAAATAAAGATACTAGAAATCCATGTCTTAATGCCTTATAATTTTCGAAAATTCCTTAGAGTGTAAGACTCCCTATTTTTCGAAAATATTACTACTACTATCCCAAGTATTATTTAATCCTATCCTTGGTCAAATCCTCATAAAGTCAAATCCCTAAAATTAATTCCTCAATTTCTAACATGCCCTTAGTGAAATAATACTTAAGGAAACACTATTCTTAGAGGACTAATACTATAACCTCAACAATAATACTTCTTTTTCTCATCCCCATAAATTCGAAACTTAATACTAACTTAAGGGACCTATTAGTACTAATTGGGACAACTAATACTAAGCAATTAATTAAGAAATACTAAAGCATAACAACTTAAAGGACTAAACCTTGCTCACACTCAAACTCACGCCTAAAACAAAATAAATAAAGGACTAAAAGCTGCTGCCTAAGCGGGGTGTTACAATTCTTCCATGGGAGTGGCTTTTCTCTTTTGATTCTTCCACCTTGGGTCGCTGATGAATTCGTCCCACTCTTCTTGTGACATTTGCGCAGGTTCGTGGCCTATGCGGGGCTCGAGATCATCAGCTTGGCTTTCAGCTTGGATAGGTTCCTCAACCGCCATCACCTCTGGTGGTTTATCAACTTGGGATGGTTCCGTGACCTGGGGAGTTGGAGCAACGTCCATTGGCACTGGTTCTTGACCTCCCGCAGGTTCCCCATCTTGTATTTCATCGACCACTTCCATGGGAGCAGGTTGATGTTCTTGCGCTGGTCCCAACACTTGGTTTTTTGGGTTTCCTCTATTCCCTCCATAGGTGCCGGTTGTGTGTCTTGCGCAGGTTCAGAGACTTGTTCAACTTCCGGCAGATCGCCTACCTCCATCATCTGTATATCTTCTTCAAGGACCTGGACCTGCGTCACCGCCTTTTTGACCTGGCCATCTTTGATTTGGAGCAAACACTCTCGGGCCTTTTTCTGGTCACCCTTTATGGTCCCGGCACCTTTCGGAGTTGGAAATTTTATACAGTAGTAGTAGGTTGAACACGCCGCTTTGAATTCATTGAAAAATGGGCGGCCGAGGAACCCGTTGTAGGAGGACAGCTGGTCGACAACTAGGAAATCTATTAACCTAGTCAGCCTCCGCTCCAGGTCCTCGACCGATACAAGTTGGACGCTCAACCTAATAGTACCTAGGGGGACGGTTACAGCTTCTCCGAACCCCACTATTCTAGCATTGCTAGGTTCTAAATACAACTCAAAATCACCTAAGACATCTAAGGTGGATTTGAAGAGAATGTTGGTGAAGGCGCCGGTGTCCACAAGCAGCCTGTGAACTCGGACGTTCATGATATTGGTTGTTATCACCAACGAGTCATTGTGGGGCGTCAGTACCCCTTCCAGGTCCGTCGAAGAGAATGTCAGCTCATCAGCGAGTTGTGTGATGGACCTGGGGCCGGAGCTGCCTTCCTGGACCTGGTTCACGGCCCGGATTTTGGCCTTCCTCTTTCTCTTGGACATGGAGGATCCCCCGTCTTGGAGACCTCCGGCGGCTCCAATTTCCTCCGCGAGAACCAAGAGTTCTCGGGTAGGCTCCATGTTCTGTTGAGGTTGGGGAGGTGCCCTTCGCCTATTTTGAGGACCGCGCTGGACCGCTTCTTCCTCCTCGTCATCGGAGACCTCCCTTCTCTCGAACCTGGGCCTCTTAGCTGGGGTCTTCTTCATGAACTCGGCCAGCTTCCTGTCCTCGTAAAATTTCCACAATTGTTTGAGGAGGTCTCGACATTCGCTAGTGAAGTGGCCGATTGATTGGTGGTAGGCACAATACTTGTTGGGGTTGAGCTTCGTGCGGTCTTGGCGAATTCTCCTCGGCTCTTCCAACAAAGCCTTGTCCTTGACCGCCGTAAAGACATGGTTGACGGAGACGGTGAGGACTTGATTAAGCTTTTCTTTGAACTTGTCCCCGTCGCCAAAGGCCTTCAAGTTCCGGGGAGCCTTGTATGTGCCCCCGGGCTTCTTCCTGTAGGGTTTCCTCTCCTCAGAGGCACCGACCTCTTTCTGGAGGTCCTCCTGCATGGCCACGAACACCCTCGCCTTGTGGCGGAATTCGGTGTAAGTGTTTGGACATGCGAGGTGCATTTCCTTCCCGAGGTCGGTCCCCTTTCGGAATCCGGCCATCACCGCAATGATCTTGGTGTCCTCGCTCACCGGTTCACCTTCCAGTAGTATCTTATCGAACCTCTCCAGATACTGCTGGTCGGTCTCACTTTCTCCTTGGTGGATGTTGGCGAGGCGGTGCTTCTGGGTGAGGTAGGATCCAAACCCAGAGAAGTGGGCCAAGAACTCCCGTGATAGTTGGTCGAATGAGTGGATTGACCCGGGGCGAGTGATGAGAACCAGCGGTGAGCTCGGTCCCCAAGGGTCAGTGGGAAGTTCCGGCACTGAGTAGAGTCGGTGGCACCCACCGAAATCATAAAGTCCGCATTCTTGGCCAGGTGGACCTTCGGGTCAGATTCACCCTCGTATGCGGACATCACCGGGAATTAGACCTTCTTTTGGACCGGTGCTCAGAAGATGGCAGGTGCCAATGGAGATGTGAGAAGAGTGGTGGCGTCAGGCCCGCCAGACTTGGCTGCTACTTGGGCTTGTAGCATTTCGACTGCCTTCTTCAGTGAGGTCAACTCGTCACTGTGGGTCACCTCCAGCGGAGGTTGCTCAAAGGTTGTGCGTCTCGTGGACGCACGCCCCCGAGGTGCCTCACACTGGGGTGACCTCTCCGTGGCGGGTTGGAATTGGCGCCCGCCATGGGGACCCAACCTATCGGTCGCGAGCCTCCTCAATCGGTCCTGGGTGGACCTACAAGGCAGTAGGTCCGACTCTCCCCTCTGGGACGTAGCCGGGGCTGCCATCCGTTCAACCTCTTCATACCTCGGTCCTAGTCTGCACTGGAGGACCTCCCTCCTCAGTGATTGGTGGGTGGCGGATGCTTCAGTGTAGGCCGAGCTCGCCCGGCATGCGTAGCTGGCTCCTCCACCACCTTGGCTTTTCCGGTGTGCTCCCTATGTTGGCGAGCTTGGGCGGAGCTCGCCTCCTGCTCGGTGTGGAGGTCGCTGTAGTGACCCCGGGTCTGGTTGCCCTGGGTCGGCCTGGTCTGCTCCCGGGCCTCGGTGGCTGGTGCTCGCCTGGGTACTAGGGCGAGCTCATCGAGCTACCTTTGTTGCAACCTCTAAAGGGTTGCGATGGTGCGTTGGAGCTCATCGGGGTTGTTGGCGAGGTCCCTCAGGGCCGGGTTTAATTCCTCTTGAGTTACCGAAACTCATGGAGGTCGCGGGGCATTATTTTTCTGGGGAGCCCGGCAAGAGGTCTCCCCCTCAGCCTGGTCCAGGTCGCCACCCTTCCCCCTCCGGGTGCTCGCCGAGGTCTGTCCCTTAGGCATTTTAGGATTTTGCAGGGGGTAGCTCGCCTAAGGTCTCCGGGGTCATCGTCGAGGTTGCCGAGGTGGTGATCTTCCAGCTTGGGTGAACTTGTCCAAGTTTTTGTCTAGCTTTACATGCAATGAATTATCCGAAATCCAGTTTATTCGTGTACACGCGTGCGTTTGAAAACTTTTTCCGGGTAAAAAATATGGATCCGAAAATTAGGGTTTTTGCCCGAAAATCCAAGTTTTCGTTCAAGGAATGAAAATATGTGTGTATCTTCAAGTGTTCTTGAGCTTTGTCAAGAACACCTTCAAATCTTCAACCAAATCCTAGTTTTTCATTCTCAAATTTTTTTAGGTCTAACGCACCCTTCTTCTAGCGCCAAATTGTTGATAGAATTTACTAATCGTGTTTGTTTATGTGGCTATTATGTGATATTAATTCTACCAAACAATAAACTAAGATTTGTACTCTTAATGTTCTTGAGAGGGTAATGTAGAGAGAGAAAATGAGAGCTTAGAGAGAGAGAGAGAGTAGGAAATTGTATTATGATTGGAAGTGTATCGAATTGTATAAGAGTACAAGAGAGGTCTTATTTATAGGTGTGCAAGTGTGAGGTGGCACCTTACGAGCCTATTCGGCCTCCGGTGTTGACGAAGGTCCGTAACCCTCGTCTTAATCCCTCACAATGCTTCCTTTACAATGCCTCACTCTACTACATATACATATTCTCCCTACTTATACATCTGATACTTGGGCCCTCGAGCTGGGCGAGGTCCTTGGCCAGCTCTCGAGACGGGCTCCTCAGGTGAGCTTCGTGGGTGGGCTCCCCCCTTATGGGCGAACTCCCCAGCGAGCTCACCTCTCACACCTGGTCGATCAGCTGGCTTCATGCTTTTGGGGGCTTGGGATAACTCCTCATTCACCTCGCCAAGCTCCCTTATGTTGTGGCATCCCTATGAGCTGGCGACTTGTTGGACCTTCGCAGTAGGTCCACGATCATCGTTAGTTAGTTCACCTTGTCAACAAAAATGTCTAGTGAAAATGAAGAGTTAAGGAGTTCCGTCACAAGGTTAGAAGTCTTGCTTACCAAAAAGGATGTTGAATTGAGTAAAGTACGGTCCAAGCTTGATCTTGCTGAGGCTATTTTTACCAAACTCAACACTGGCACTTCAAAATTAAATGAGGTACTTAACTTGGGTAAGTCTAATACATCAGGTCTTGGATTTCGAAATTCTTTAGACAATATTTGTTCAAATATTTTTGGAAATAAGGATGAAATTGTTTTTATTAAAGAAAAAGGTAATGAAGCTGTTAAGCCACTGAATAAGTTGAAACAAAAATATGTGTGTCACTATTGTTTTGCACCTGGACATATCAAACCTTTTTGTTTTAAACTTCAAAACCTGTTCAGGTAACAGATGTTGCCTACCACGTTGCCCAACATCGACAGTAACATCTCAATCCAGAAAAAGAAAATTGTCTATAAGAAAATTTGGATGCCTAAATCTGATGTAAAATGCAATGTAGTTTACACTGCCTTAAAGACTAACATTGCAGGTTCTTGGTACTTTGATAGTGGGTGTTCACGTCACATGACGGGTACCAAAGAATTTTTAAAAGACTACGAATTTATTCGTGGCGAAATTGTGACTTACGGCGGTGGCTCCAAAGGAAAGATTGTTGGCAAAGGAACACTGGACGTTCCCGGATTTCCTTCATTAATAAATGTTTTGCATGTTGATGGTCTTATAGCTAATTTAATTAGCATAAGACAACTTTGCGATGATGATTTGGAGGTCAAGTTTAACAAAAATTCTTGCAAAGTTTTTGATAATTTTAACAATTGTGACATGACAGGAAAAAGGGCAAGTGATAATTGCTACCTAGTTGGTGAACAAGAGATGTGCAATAAAGTGGGACTGGATGATACAACTTTGTGGCACCAAAAGTTGGGACATGTATCACAACCTAGAAAATTTGGAAAAATTTGATGCAGTAAAAAGACTTCCTAAACTTGATCACAAAGGCAAGGTAGTGTGTGGAGACTGCCTTAAAGGTAAACAGACTCGTGTTCCACATAATGTTGTCCAACATGACGGGCAACATTCAGGTACATCTCACTGTTTTCAGCTTGTGCATTTGTATGATCGTGAAAGTACTAGTGGAGGTTGTGTTTATTTGGGTAACAATTTCGTCCCATGGTATAGTAAGAAGCAGAATTGTGTATCACTTTCGACTGCTGAATCAGAATATGTGGCAGCCGGGAGTTGTTGTTCACAATTAATTTGGATTCAACATATGCAAGATGATTATGGTCTTAAAAACAATACCTTGATTATGTACTGTGATAATTTGAGTGCGATTAATATATCCAAAAATCTTGTTCAACATTCACGTACAAAACACATTGATATTCGTCACCATTTTTTGAGAGATTTGGTTGAAAAGCAGTTGATTAAAATTGAGCATGTTGATACTCTACATCAACTTGCAGATATCTTTACAAAAGCACTAGATAATGAGAGATTCTCAAGGTTGAAGAAATCTCTCGGCCTTTGCCTTGTTTGATTCTGCTGCCTGTAGCAAATGTTGCCCCTCATGTGATCACATTCTAAGAAACATTTGCATTTGACTGTAGTTTTTGATAATATAATTGATTCATCTGCTGCATATGAAAAAAATTTCTTGATTTCAATATCATTTATATAGTTGATAAGTGTGGTAGTCTATAACACCCGTGAGATTTGAGCCTTTTTAAACTGTTCACTTTTAACAGTTATATTGTTTTTTTTTCTTGAGTGTTTTCTCTTCCTTTGTTTAGTATCTCTAGAACTTGCTTGATTCTTTTTGAAACTGTATTGTGCTCACTGACATTAAAATGATTTGGCCATTTTTTTTATAAGCCATTTTATCCATATTGTTTTCCCACCTAACATTTTAATATCCCTAGTTGACACTTTGAGCCTAAACCTTTTTTTTTCTCTCCAAATATTGAGCTCTATTTCCAATGCCATGTCTTTACCCTGCTGTGGTCCATTTAGAGTATAAAGTAAAATATTTGTTGGGGAAATATTGTGCAAAAAAGGGGATGCATGTATGGTGGTATATTGTAAAAATCCTCAAAAAAAAAAAAAAGAGGATTAAAAAAAAGAGGATAAAGAAAAAAAGGGGATTGAATCATTTGATGATAATAAGTGTTGAAATGAGGTGAATGAGTATTCTGTAGACTAAAAAAAAAAAAAGTGGTGATTGCATTTGTTTTTGGAACAACATTCAAGTTCAATAAATAGTGTCTACATTGATGTTTCATGACTTTATTTGGATCATAGTATTTTTAGCTACTTTTCCAAAAAAATTCCCACCTTTAACCAAAGCCCCATTACGACCCTTATAAGACCTTTTGATTTTTGTCAAGTGTGTGCTCTAAACGGTTGATAATAAGAAAAGATGCAAGCTTATGGAAGATCTACTCATTAGGAATTGAGTTGAGTGATATGTATCAATCATATACACACGAGTGTTGAGTGATATTTTATTATGTGAGAGACTACCTTATCTTATTTTCTATATGTTTGATTGAGAATTGTGATTTTTTTTTTCATGTGGTTTAAATTGTATCAAGGAGTATTATTAGTTACTATGAGTTATTTTTTTTCTCTCTTATTCATATTGCATTCTTGAATATCTTTGTACATGTTTCGGGTATTGCTCTAAGTCTTAATTGTTTACATTGGTAAGAATTTTTTTTAAAATTCTCCACTTGGTTACTGTTACTCATCTCCACTTTTTCAAGTCACAGTGTGTTAGGCTTTTATTTCTTTACTCACAATTTGGTTGGTGTTCTCCATTTTTTTTCCCATTAAAATTGTTTTCTTTTTATTTTATTTGTATATTATTTACAAATTAAGATAAAAGAAAAGTCTTTTTTTTTAAAAAAAAAGAGCCCATTTCTACTTTTTCTCTAACAAGCCTATTTTCTCCTTCTCACCATGCATGCACGTGTATTCATTATTTTTTTAGTATTGGTGTTATACAATTTTTTTTCTTCTTGAGATTAGTACAGCCCAGGCTCAAAGTCTTTTCTTCTACACCATATATACTTTCCTTCTTCCTATATGTGAGTTTTCCCCATGTGTGCGTAAGTTTTAATTTTCAGAATTGAAAATCTGTACATTTTTCATCTTCTTCACAAAAAGGGGGAGAACAAATGAGTTAATGAATGTAGTGGAGAAGATGATGGATGCTGTTGATGGTGCTTCAATTGAGGATTTTGTTGATGCTGCAAATCAGGGGAAATTTTTTAGTTTAATGATGATTTAATTTAATTTAGTTGATTGCAGGAATCTTGATTAGTTTTGTGAAGAAAGGCAAAAAAGGGGAGATTGTTAGAGTTTAAATTTTAAATTCTAATAATTTTCTATTTTATTATTTTTGCATTTATTCACATTTAATTAATTAAGATTTTGATATTTCTATTTTGATTTATTTGTGCAGGAGAAAAGATTTGACTAAGATTTATTTTTTGAATAGGATATTTTTTGTTAGATATTTTAGGAGGAGTTAGAAGAATATGAGCTTGGTCATTATTCCTATTCTTAAGCTACACGATGAAAACTTGGAGAAGTGGAGAACATTACTTGAAGAGTGGAGAACATTCAGTTCCTCTAACATGTTATCCTTTGAGTTATTAGACATTTTCATCTTAGACTTCCCCTTTGCTGTTTTCTGACCAGTCGGACGTAGGCTTTCTTCTTCGACATCCTATGCATTAGATGAAGGTGTGTAACTTTCATTAGTGTGGTTTTAGTCTTTTTCCTACCACAATGATCACATTCTTGTTGTGCATTCCACTTAGGAGATTCTTTAAGTATCTTCTGCATGCCCAAGTGTGCAAATGCAGTGTTACTGTGGTTTAGTGCCCACTCGTTCATTGAGTGCATGAGTATATCAGCATCATTTTGTCCACTTCCCCAATCATTCTTAATCTGGTTGTATAATCCACTAAAGACATTCACTAACCTTTGCATAGTATAATAGTGTGTCTTTAAATGCTCCCAACGTCTCACTGGGTACTTCGTAGGTCGACTTTTGTTGTAATCTTCAGCAATTCTTATCCACATTGCATCCAACTTCTGAGCATTGCCGACAATTGGGTCTTCAGTGATATTTACCCAACTTTGTGCAAGACACTCATTTTCAGGACCAGAGTACCTTGCAGCATATGTATGACTCTTTGGGCTCGACCAGTTATTTCCATCTTCAGAATCATCAATAGTATCTAGATTAATTGATTCGATTCTCGGTGGAGATGAATTTGGTTGAAAAGGAGAGCCATGACCCAAAGATGGTGTTCCACACTCCTTGTCTGTGCTTGTTCCATCGATGCTGGCCTTTTTAGATGACTTGGAAGTCATCCCCCGTGCTAAAGGAGGATATATTCCAACAGAAGGATTTGACATGTGTTGACATTGATACACTTGTGGTGGATATATATAATACGGACCACCAGAAGCACCTATTAAATTCATTTCGTGGCTCGGATGAAATAACATATTGAGGGAGCGAATGTTGAAATTTTGAGGAGTGACATTGAAATTTTGGGGAGTGAAATGAAGATTTTGGGGACGAGAATCTTGAGAATAACAATTATCTTCTGAATTAGAAAATTCAAACCAATCTGAGAAAGAATTGTTTTTCATTTTCAAATTCAAGTAACAACAATTTGAAGAAAATGTGAGATAAATTGGACGTGTATATGAATATATGTGTAAACTTCTATTTATAGATATATTAATAACGGTAATATTTTTTAAAAGTTACTGAAATTTCAGAACGGTCATATTCACAGATTTTTCAGAGCATCAAAATTTTTAACATTGTCTGACAAATTTTTGCATAATGAAAATTGATTTAATTTATTAAAAAAAAATCGAAACTGCCAAGAACATATATATACATGTTTGTGTTCCAATTCAATTTAATGCAAGTAGACAACAATTGCCCACCTCATGACAATTTTCCACTAAAAAATATAAATTAATAAAATATGGGACCCACTAGTGCATTTTATCTTCAACTGTACCTGTAGCAAAGTTTTGCTCCCCAACTATCTCTCTCCTCTATTCTACCTCCTCTACCAATGGTGTACCTAGGTACAATAATTGTCACATGGGATTTGTACTCATGGTTGGAGATGTCCTAATGATTGAAATTTTTCATGTCACAGAGAAATGTGTAAAATGTATCACATTTAGGAAATAAAAAATGGTAATAACGAAAATTGATATTTTAGTTGTGTTTTCTCATTTAAAATGTTTTTTTTAAGGTCAAATGATTACTTAAAGTCTTGAATAATAATTTTAAAATAAAAAATGGGATAGTCTGCGAGATAAAAAGTTTTTTCGTCCTATATTTATTAATTGTTTACTTTTAGTCCAAAAAAAAATTGACTTTTAATTTTTGGCCTCGTAACTCTTTGTGTTGTCTAATTTTGATCTCATTTTTACTGAAAAAGTAAAAATAATATTATTTTTTACCATGTCTGATGCACATGATGGTTGAATTTGGAGCTTTTTTCAGTTCTCTTACTGGCATGACTGCCAAATTTTTATTTATTTATTTATTTTTTCCAAATCTCTAAAACACTAACAAAAAAATTTAAAACATCAGCAGAATGTCAAAAATTTCCAAATTCAACCACCATGTGTACTGTGTCTCGCAAAAAATGATGTTATTTTTACCTTTTCAACAAAAATAGGACCAAAACTAGACAAACCTAAAGAGTTACAGGATCAAAAGTTAAGAATCAAAAATTTTGGAACCAAAAATGGATACTCAATAAATTATGAACCAATTTTCTTTTTTTTTCCTCGATGGCAGCATTGCTCTATCTCATACCACATCAGATAAACAAAATTTATCAACAAATAACTATGTAGGGATGACAATGGAGCGGATCAGGACGGATATATCAATATCCAAACCTGCTCCGCGCTTCTGATCCGCTGATCCGCTCTTCTCCATGCTCCATTGCGGGGCCGCATTTTGAGATCCATGTCTTCCCCGCGCGGGGCAGATCTGATCCGCTCTGCCGCATCTATTAAATGTTCATAATTTTTTAAAATCAATATATTAAAAAAACCCTAAATAAAAAAAAGTTTAATACTTTTTGTTACTTTTTATTCTTTTCATATGCGTTACATATATGTTTAATACTATATATATATATTACATAATATTATATATATCTAATATTATATAGAATTAATATTATACGGAGCGGATCAGGGCGGGGCGGGGCGGAGCGGATCGGGGCACAAATTATGCAGATCCATGCCTGTTTTGCTCCACGAGCGGGGCGGGGCAAATGTGCTCCATTCTTAAAACGGGGCAGAGCGGAACTGATCCAAACAAAGCGGGACAGAACGGATCGATTGTGGAGCAGATCGTTTTTTCATCCCTATAAATATGTAACTGTTTTTTTTTTTTAATAAATTGTATAAACAAATTTTATCAACAAATACATAACTTTTATTTTTTTGAAATTGAATAAAGAAGCATTATAATTTCGAGATGTTTGCTGTCTTGTTTAGTTTCTGTTCCCTGTTAGAATTTAAATTAAATATTCTACTGGATTTTAAAATTTTAAATCAACTTCATCCTGAGTCCAATTGCCCTATTCAATATATAAATGGACCACGTTATTGCCACTAGTTTCTTTGGGAAATACCTATGTGAATGAATACACTACTTTTTATTTGATAATATTTTTCAATGTTTTTTTTTCAATATTTTTTTTGAATATAATTGAAAAAATGTTCAAAGTTTTTTATCAAAAAATTTATAATTTTTTTTAAAAAAAATTGCCAAACAATTTTAGGAGTAATGTATTTTCCATAGGAACTAGTTCCAATAACATGAGCCTATAAATTTGAAATTCAAATCCATGTCATTAAATAAACATTTAATTAAAGGCCCAGGTTATATGCACCCACATCTATATATAGTACACACACTTTATAAAAATATCACTTTTAATAAAATATGAAAAGACACAAACACCCTTCACAACTCTCAAACCATAATATTTGATGCACCCTCATCACCGTTTCGATTTTTTTTTTTGGCAAAGAAAGGGAAAAAACAACATAGTAAAATAAAAATTCTAAAAAAAATTAAAAGGCAAGAAAAAACAATTTAAATTAGAACATAAAAAGCAAAAAAAAAAAGAAAATTTGAGATATATAAGAAAAAAAAATTAAAATTAGAAGGTGATTCAATTCTCCAAAAATAATATTAGAACTATTTTACAAAAATTAGTTTCGAAAAACTATATTTTCAAAAACAAAATTCAAAAAATAGATATAATTTGTTGAAATAAATTGTACAATAATTTCAGTAAGTATTTTCGAAATGAGATAAAAAATTTGAAAATTAATTCCATTTTTTTTTTCCATTTTTCATAAAATTAAATTTAAAATTTAAGGAGGAGAAAAAAAAGAGAAAGGAGAAAAAAAAAAACAGACCTTCTACTGTAAATCCATCAAAGGAGGAGGAGGAGAAATTATTATAGGATTGTAGTGGAGTAAGAAATAAAATAGGTGGGGGCGGGTTGAGGTACTGAGGGGTTTGGCGAAAAAAAAAATGTGGGAGTAGTAGGGGAGAAGGGCGGTGGCAGGTAGGGGTGAGCATGGCTCGGTTCGGTTACCGAACCGAACCGAATAGCCAAAACCGAGCTATATATATGCAAAATTGAAATAACCGAAATATTTTTAAAATAATAAAATTTTAAAATTTAAAATATATAATATTAGTATATATTACTATTAGTATATAATATTATATATACATAACCGAAATCTAATATACATCTAATCTAATTAAGTACTTTTTTATACATAAAATATATATAATTATATCTAATCTCAAATATATATAATTATATATATATATATATATATATATATAATATTTTATTTCGGTTCGGTTTTTGGTATTATGGTATTTTTGCCACGAAAATCGAAACCGAAACCGAATACCAAAAAATTGAAAATCTAAAACTAAAACCGAACCGAATACCAAATTAACCGAACCAAATTTCTATTTTGGTTCGGTTCGATTTTTCGA
The DNA here is from genome assembly GCA_026898435.1 of Prunella vulgaris. Taxonomy (NCBI): domain Eukaryota; kingdom Viridiplantae; phylum Streptophyta; class Magnoliopsida; order Lamiales; family Lamiaceae; genus Prunella; species Prunella vulgaris. Next base: position 46,085 of record JAPKLY010001288.1, read on the forward strand.
TTTTTCCCGAATAGTGCTCATCCCAAGTGGCCGGGATGAGAGAAAAGGAAGAAGGGGGCAGGGATGAGAAAGGAAGAAGGCTGAACAAAAAAAAAAGAGGTTGGTGGGAATATAGGAAGAGAGAGAGGGGAGGAGTGGGAGATAGAGAAAAATGAAAGGGAGTGGGTGGGAGAATGAGAAAATTAGGTTTTTAAGCAGGGATATAAATGGTATTAAAAATATGTTTACTTATTTTGTGTGTACTCATAATAGTTGTGGGTTCATATAACCTCAACCTTACTTAAAATGTAGTCTTATGAAACGTACTGCAGAAATAGACGGCCCAGTGCACGTGGTTTGACCCAATAATGGAAGTTCCCCCAAAATGCAAACAAAAACAGTTTTTGGGCAAGATTAATTATTCTTTTCCTCTAATTTTGAATTTTACATTTAATTTTATAATATTTCTTAATAAAATTGATTTTTATAATTTAAATAGATTAGAAAAATTTACAAAAAATATTAATTAATTTAATTGAATGAAACTATAAAAGAATATATTTTATGATATTAGAAAAGAAATTATGCAATAAGATATTTTTATAATAATAAAAATAGTAGGTAAGAAACTCATAAAAATTAATTAAAAATAAATAAAATAAATTTAATACAAAAATTGGATAAAAATTATTAACTTCAAAAATTTAAGGGACTAAATTTTCTTCCTTAACTAAATTGGAACTATTTGAGAAAAAATAGAAAGTTATGAGACTAAATTGACTTTCTTAATTAAATATGGACTATTTTAGAAAAAAAAAAAAATTATAGGACCAAAATAACTTTAATCCTCATTGTTCTACTACTATAAAATATGCAAACTTGAATGGATTTTTACTACTGCAATATTGGTTATCAAACATGAGCTATAGTTTATTTACAAGATGACAAACATTAGTAAATATTCCTTATATTGACCAAATAATAAAAACGTTTTACAAGGCCCATTTTCATGTCTTTTCCTAATTTGGCTACCAAACGAGCCGCATTTATTTACTTTTTGTTTAATTTGGACCAATTCTGAAAATAATCTATACAACTACAGATATAATCAAAGTTTATCAATAAATTATAGCTTACAATCTTTTTTGAAATTATATTTTAAGTTAAAATTTTAGGTGTTGGTTAAAAAATTCAATTTAATACTCCCGTGTCCCTCTTTAAGTTTCTCCTTTTTTTGTTGTTGTTTTGTTTAAGAAAGTGTATTTATTTATTATTATATGGTGGACCACATGTTGACTTTTGTATAAAATAATGAAAAGTTATGAAAAAATAATGGAAAGTTGTGAAAAAATAATGAAGAGTTGTGAAAAGGGGTACTTGTTTATTAATATATGAAGTGTTGTTGTTTTTTATGGAATAAGAAACTTATTGTGGGAAATCCAAAAAAGAAAGTGAGAAACTTATAGTAGGACGGAAGGAGTAGTTTTTGCAATTAAGACTTATGAGCATATTCGCCACTGCCTTGCCTGCATGACAATAACCTATAAAAATTTTAGTACTTGACAAAATACTTGAAAAATTAATTATAATCTAAATCACGATTTCTTTAAAATTGTATTTTAAGCTAAACTTTTGACTATTGTCAAATAAAGTTTCAATTTTACTTTTTTTTTTTAGCAATTAATGCTTACGAGTAGATGTGTTTCTATCTGTTGCCTATGTGACAACGATCCACAAAAATTTAAAATATGTGGCAAAAAAATTGGAAAATGTGGCAAAAAAAATTTCATACTATTTGCATAATTCATCGCCTAATTGGATTGTAAAGCACAGTAGTCGTGGTGTTAAGGTAGCACAATTTACATTTATGACATTTTATAATCCAACTACATATTTTACAGGTATTCATTTTCGTAATGTAAGAACTCAAAAAAATTTCAATCCATGGTTGAGGCAAAATTAAAAAAATTAGTATTACTTTATTTGCTTATATGTATAGTTGTTTGAAGATGTTGTGAGTTTGATACTCAATTTTGTATTCTCGATCACTCTTGATTTATGATATAATGTATGGTAGTTATGATAGATATTACCTTTGTACGAATTTAGAGCCCCAATTATCGTCGCCCAATATCACCTCCAGGCGTGCCTTAATTTTTTTTCATGTACAAAATTTCAGGTCATATTGAACGTCCATGCATGTTTGACTATTTTATTTGATCGTGATCCTCCAAGGTTTGACTGTTCGTAGTGTGAAATGAAATTGAAAAAGGTTTTAGATAAATGTTTGAGATTTGAAAAATTAATTTTAAAATTTTCTACATATTTTTATTTTTTTGCCACGTAACTAAAATTTTTTGTCGGTCGTTATAACGTAAACACATCTTACACAACATGCAGAGGCAAATCTACTCATAAGTTTTAATTGCCACAAAAAATAGAGTCTTATTTAACAATATTCAAAAGTTTTGCTTAAAATATAATTTAAGAAAAGATTGTGATTTTAATTGCAGTTAATCTTTTAAATTTTCTATAGGTTGTTATCACGTAGGCGACGGGTCGTTAACTTTTAAATTTTCTATAGGTTGTTATCACATAGACATCACGTAGGCGATGGGTCGAAACAAATCTGTCCGTAAGCCTTAATTTTCAAAACAACGTTGTCGAAGTTTTTTTCTTTTTTTTTTCTTTTTGACAAATTTCACAAATTTAGTGTAAAGTGCAATTTCGAAAAACATCACAACTTAAATTGCAATTGAGCTTTAAATTATTGATAAACTTTGATTTTCATGTTAAATATTTCGAATTGACAATTTATTGTGTAACACATTGTTAAGGATACACATTATGATTGTCTGAATAAGTGTATTACTATTTTCACTCTCTCATCCACTAATCATTACTCGTTTGATTTATGCATGGTTTATTGAATTTTGAATCACATGAGAGTTTGTCACTCAAAATTATTTGGGATTCAGAGGTTTATATATGAATGTTTCATTAATAACATCATAATATTAATTCAATAATATAAATATATTTATAAACTAATACTATGAACAGTTCAATATTGTTGAAGCCTATTTTAGTATAAGGTAACCCCTCCATCACTAAATTTTTTCATAACATAAAAACTTATATATAAATTTCTACCATACAAATATTTATTTTTTAAAAAATTCGTGGGTCTAAATTGGACTGGATTAGATTTAGATATTTTTTTTCAAAATTCGCGCAACTTGTATTTTTTATTTTTTTTGTTACCAGATATGCTACAATTTGAGTAAATACATACTCCCTACGTCCATGAATTTTTTTTCCATTTCATTGCGGGCACGAAATTTAATAAAAAATAGTATTATATTGAAATGATAGATAAAGTGAGGGAAAAATAAGAATATTGTGGGACCCAAAATTTTATTGTGAGTGTAAGTTGTTTCCAAAGAAGAAAATGGAAAAAAGTTTTGTGGACAACAAAAAAGAAAATTGGGAAATAATTTGGTGGACAGGGGGAGTATTACGTTACGGCAAAATGTGTGTTATAATTATACTATATGTTATTTTTTACACATATTCATTTATTTTTGTAGAAATAAATATTTTTCATACAATGTAACACATACATGTGTTACATTGTATGTGTAATTGTTCTTAACAAAAATACATTTTATCATATAGGAACATATATTTGCCATATAATAACACAAATTGAGGAGCAAATATGTGTTACAATTAGAGTAAATGTGTGTTGTTGCAAATGCGTGTTACAATTAGAGTAAATATGTGTTACATTTAGAGTAAAATTTGTGTTACAATTAGAGTAAATGTGTGTTACTATATATACAAAATTTATTTGTCCTTAGAAAAATATCTATTGTACTTTATATAACATATGTAAAGTATTAAAAGATGTATTATTACATTAACAACATACTATCAACATAAATAAACAAAGAGAATAAAAAATAAATTAAGTAACACATATTTATTCTTACAAAAATACATATTTTCCTTATAATTACTTGAAAAGTATAAAAAATTTATTTGTTTAAGAATTAGTAACACAAATTTTACCTAATAGTAACACACATTTGCCCAAATTGTAACATACCTGGAAGCGAAAAAATTTAGAATTACAAATTGCGCGAATTTTGAAAAAAAAAACACTCAAATTCGACCCGACCCGGTTTAGACCCGTGAATTTTAAAAAATGAATATTCCTACAGTAAAATTTTTTACACAAATATTGCTCCACATGTAAATATGAAATTAAATAATAAAATATAAAAATGTATTTTACTGACTTTTGTGAGTGTAAATTATTATTTTTAAAGTATGATAAAAAAATTGGGACATTCCAAACAAAAAAAATATAAATAAACATGGTTAATATAGAAGGAGTAGAATAATTAGGATATGGTTAATCAACAAACTACAAACATAAATAAACGAAAAACACGAAGAATGATAAAAGTCCATAAATATTTATTTTGGGTCTTCTTAGAAAAAAAAACCCCTAACCTTGTCATATACGTGAATGGTGAAAAAAAATGGAATCCTTTCAATGTGGGGCCATGGGGTGATAGACTTAGGACCAATCTTAACTACTATATAATGCTAAAGACATTCCAGTTCTTTATTTTAAGGGCATCTCCAAAATTTCGCGCTACATTCTGCGCTACATATATTTTTTATTTTTTATTATATTCTTTTTATATTAGTTTGAATTAAATAATTATATAATTTTTTTTATTATTTTATACTATTAATTTTCAAATAATATAAATTATTTTTTAATTTAAAAATAATTTACTAATTATAGAATAAAATTAAATTTAATAACATCATACAATCATACATATTAATTTAAAATTCATAATACAATGATTATACAATTATAAAATCATACATAACAGAAAATACAAATAAACACATCACAAAAAAGCACACAAAATAAAAAAATCCATAACATCAATCAGTGCATTACGAAGTGCCGTGTGAGCGTCTCTGTCTCTAATTTGTCTAAATCGAGAGACGAATGCTTGAAAGGATGAAGATTCATTATTCACCATTTCTACATCAGGAGTTTGTACATCGATTGTAGTTTCAATCGGTGCATCAAGATCACGTTCATCTTCAATTATGATATTGTGCATGATTAAGCACACTTTCATTATATCACACAAATCTTCTTTTCTCCAAAAGCGAGCAGGATTTGCAACAATCGCAAAACGACTTTGAAGAACTCCAAATGCACGCTCCACATCCTTTCTGCACGATTCTTGTCTAATAGCAAAATATTTATTTTTTGCAGAGCGTGGATCGCGAATTGTTTGCACAAGAGTTGACCATTTAGGGTAAATATTATCGGCTAAATAATACCCCATATTGTATTCTTTTTCTTGAATGACATAATTTGCAGGAGAAGCAATACCTCTTGTTAGATCTGAAAACAAAGGAGATTTTTCAAGCACATTAATATCATTATTACTTCCTGGCATACCAAAATATGCATGTCATATCCAAAGATCATAATCAACGACAATCTCAAGAATAATAGTCGGTGATGCACTGCGACCTGCATATTGCTCAGCCCAAGCTGTTGGACAATTTTTCCATTTCCAGTGCATACAATCTAAACTACCTAACATACCTGGAAACCCACATTGTTTTCCAATAAAAAGTAGTCTAGCAATATCATTGGAAGTAGGCGATCTTAGATATTGCTATTTGAATATCTCCACAAAAGCACGACAAAAT
>JAPKLY010001289.1:335-51820 GCA_026898435.1 Prunella vulgaris
GCGCAGCTCGCCTCCAAGGCAGGGACTGCTAGGATTTCTCCCAACAAAAACCAACTCAGTTGATCTCAACAGATAAGCATATTCAATCAAAATCAAGATCAACATAGGACAGAAAAGAAGATCTTTAAGTAAGATCTTTAGACAGAATCAAAATGCAGCTAACAACAAGTAGTTGTCTGGAATCATAAAGCTTTATTAAAATCAAAAGAGAAAGAACAATCAGAAATAAAGATACCTAATCCTCAGCTGACTCAGCTGGACTATTACATGAGGAGAGGTCTTCTGCTGCTGAGAGGAACTTGCATCCAGTCCAGGAATCTCTTCTCTATCTCGTTTAGAGCTGGCAGAGAGTTGTCAGAGAGTTGATGAAAGAGTTGGGTAATCTGCAACCAATACTTCTTGATTTCCACCCAGTCTATCTTCCCACTCTCATCAGTTGGAGTTGGAAGATACTCAATCTCAGGCAACTCTGGCTGAACCTCCACCTTAAGCATTTCTTCAGTAATAGCTCTGAAGAATTTAGGAAAAGTCTCCTTCAACCAGTTTCTGAACTCAACATTTTTCTCTCTTTCTCCTCTGGTATCTTCTCCTCTGAGAACATAGAAGTGGATCATGGTTTTTGCCTTAATAGTTTTCCAGAGATCCACCAGCTCATCAGACAATTGATTGTAAAACATATCAATTGGTCCATCAACTAGAGGCTCATTTGGATCTCGGATGAACTTTCCACTTCTAGTCCTGCTGCCTTGAGCGACTGCCTTCCCCTGCTTCTTCAGCTTCCTCTGATAACGCCTCTCAAGCTCATCATTCATCTCTCTTTCCTGCCTCTTCCTCCTTTCTTCTGGAGTTTCTTTCTCAGCTAGCTGCAACTCCTTAGCCATCTTTTCATCTAATTCAGCATTCATGATTCTTTTCTTCTTCTCCCTTTCTTCAGCAACAACCTCTTGCCTCTGCAACGCCACAGCTATTTTCTGATCTGTCAGCTCCTGAGTCTTCTGAGCAGCAATCTTCCTGGTGTTGATGTAATCTTCAACATTCTCTATCCTAGCAGATAGAATCCCTTGATTGTCCACCAGAAGAGCTCTCAGAGAGGCCATCTCAGCTTGCAAAGCAGCAATAGCAACTGAGTTCTTCTCTTCCCCCTTTTTGATATCATCAATGACCGCAGCAGAGGGTAGAGAGGTAGGAAGGTTATCCACAACAGCTTTAAGGTCCTCCTGACCGTGTTTGCACTCAACAATTTGCCCTTCCAACCTTTCGGAGACCAGTCTGAATCTCTCAGATTCAGCAGCAAGAGAAGCAGATGCATCATCAGTGAAAGCCCTGGCAGTTGACTTGAAGTTCTGGAGAGTTTGGAAGAATTCAATCCGGGTAGCATACAAGCTGTCCTCCATAGCTTCCTTCAGCTTGTTGCGATGGTCCAGCAGGACTTGATGAACTTGTTTTTCAATCATAGAAGGGGCAGCAGACTTGGCAGCCAGAAGAGTAGCTTTGACCTCCCTGATGTGGTCATCAAAATAACCTTTCAATTGATCCAAAAGTGCAGGAGTTACCTGGTCAGCTGGGGAGATCTCAAAGCTTGCTGCTGGAGGAATAAATTCAGACTCTGCTATTTCAGGACAATCCAGTGCCACCCCATCCTTGAGCAATAGAGCTCGAGCCACATTCCTCAACCCTTCAGGGGATGTCAGCTGGGATGGAGCCTTAACCTCCAAGGCATCCATCAGAATTTCTTCCCATTCTGTAAATGCTGCTTCTCCCATCTCCTCTATCAGGGCCAGAAAGAAGGTAACTAGCCCTTCTCTAGCTTGCGCCCAGGCAAGACCATCAGTAAGTATGTCTTGATAGGTTGGATAAGGGTTAAGTTCTGGGATGTAGAGGGAAATGTGGGCAAGGGCAGATATGATCATCCCTCGTTCAAGAGGCCCCTTTGAACGATGGTGAGATAGGCGAGCTTGTTTGGCCATTTCTGAGGGGGAGTTGGGGTTATCAAGGTTGATGAGGTCAGGGTGAGAGGGTTTGGGAATAGCTGAAGGCTCGCCAGAGGTAGCTATCTCCTCTGGTTCATTACCGATTGGGATTTGTGAGGGTGAAGGATCTGCTGGGAAAGTGGAGTGTTGGGAAGGGTCAGAGAAGGGAGTAGGTGAAGCTGACCTGATGGGTGAGGCAGCTAAAGGTGTCTCTACTGATGGGGCATCTCCAGAGGAATGTAGCACTTCTGTCTCAGCAGCTGAGGGCTCAGCTGATTCCCTCTCCTCTGACTCTTCTTCCTCTCCATCAGAGTCAGACCCATAATTCTCATCTGATTCAGCCCTCTCAGCTGATTCCTCAACAGCCTGCTCTTCTTCTTCATCAGAAGACTCGTCAACCAGCAGGGTAGCCCTTTCTGCTGAAGATTGCTTCTTCAAACTGCTCAGTACAGCAGTATCATCATCCTCATCTGAATCAAAGGAGAGCTTCCTTTGAATAGGAGTGGTTTTCTTCTTAGATTTCTTCTTTTTACCTCCTCTAGCAGGCCTTGAAGCCTTCCTCTTCCGCTTCTTTCCAGCAGAGGGACCAGGGGCAGCAGTAACTGGATCAGCTTTGGAATCTGAATCAGCTGGCCCAATGATGTCCAAGTTACTTCCCCTTAAGAACTTGGTGTGGTTGTACTCAACAACCCATTCATCATCCCACTCATGCTGGGGCAGCAGATGATTCAGGAGGATAGTGATCTTGGTGGCCATGGAGCACTTAGATTTGAAGCTATAAACCAGTTGCCCATTCACCTCCTTTGCAACGCACCTCTTGGACTCCTGTTCCAGCCGGAACCATAGCAGACCCACCCAGTCTGCTTGCACCCCATCAAGAATCGTGTGGGCCACACTTAGGCAAAGTTTGGTAATGGCGTCCAAACTCCCCTGTTCAGCCAAGATGACCTTGGTCACCACATCCATCAAAAACCAGAAATGCCTCCTCAGCATGGACTTCTTCAGATTCATGGTGGTGTCCCTGTGACTCTTCCTGGCCATTAACTTAAAAGTTTCTAGGTAGTCAGCTTCTTTGTATTTGTGAGGTTGGACACCAGTGGAGGATAGGCCAAAGAGATCAGCAACTGCATCCTTCGAAATAACAACAGTCTGACCGTCAATCAAGGAGCCTATAGAGTTTGGACGGAACTGGGCCTTAAGAAGGAATTGGAAGGCATAGAAGTTTAGGGTTTTATGGTCAGGGGGGTCATGGAGATGAAGGTTCGGAGATTATGATGTTGAAGAAGGTTTAAGATTTCTCTAATTTTAGGAACCCTAGTCGTGTTGAAATCGACACACATCTCTGCATACATCTTTTCCTTGAAAAGTTTTTGCATTACCTTGGATGCCATATCTTCAACACAGAGATTAGATATGCAGAGAATAATATGCAAGAGTAAGGTAAAAAAGAAGTCGGAGTAGAAAGGTTTTCTAAAAGAAGTTAAATGGGTATATATAGTATTCGAAAAATATGAGCAGATTTTCCAAAATCAAAACAAATCAGTTTTGATCGTAGATTTGTATTTTGCACCACACAAATCAAAGGTTCAGAATAGATGACCTTTGAGTATTTTGGAGGTGATGTGTGGGTGTCAGGGTTTCGAAAGGTTTTGACCGCCCAAAAGATTCGCCTTTTTGAAAAAGGTAATGATGAAAGTGCTTTTTGAGAAAATTTAAGCGGTGTTAAATTAATTACAACTGACACCTTATTTTGAAAAAGGTAATAAATCCCCGATTTTTTGTAAGAGAAAAGATTTGATTGCCAATTTTCTAAAATAATTTTAGAAATTAGGGATTTATTAATTTTTGAAAAGATTTGATAGATAAAATAAAATTTTAAAAACCGACATAAAGATCATAGAAATACTTATCGAGAGGCTGACGTGGCAAAGTCAGCTGATAAGAGCGAACTTCATGAAAATCTTTTCTGCTCATCTGGGTCTTTAATGTCAGCTGACATGGACCAGCTGAAGCAAAGTGGCTTTGTCTGACTTTCAAAACTTATCCCTGTATCAAGTTAGACATAACAAGATAGAGAAAAGAAAGGAAAGAATAAGAAGACATACCAGATCAGTTGATGTGAGGATCAGCTGATTACTTCAGCAGAATAGTCCTCAGCTGGGTACCAGCTGACTACCCGTTTACCCAAAAATTTCTTTCTATAGAACTGCTCCTCCATCTATCATTCCTAACTCTACAACTAATTCTCTGAATCTTACCTCTGCTAAGGGTTTGGTAAGCACATCTGCTCTCTGCTTCTCCGTATGAATCTTCTCCATCCTGATATCTCCCTTCTCAGCATGATCTCGAAGAAAATGATGTCTTATGTCCACATGCTTGCATCTAGTATGGAGAACTGGATTCTGAGTAATGGCAATTGCACTTGTGCTATCGCAGAAGATGGGTATCTCTTCTGTGATCACATGGTAGTCCCTCAGCTGTTGTCTGATCCAGAGCAGCTGAGAACAGCAGCTACCAGCAGCCATGTACTCTGCCTCTGTTGTAGAAGTAGCCACTGAAGTTTGTTTCTTGGAGAACCAAGATATCAACTTACTTCCCAGAAACTGACATGTGCCAGAAGTTGATTTCCTATCAATCTTGCATCCTCCATAGTCAGAATCTGAATACCCACTCAGCTGAAAGTTGTCATCAGCTGGGTACCAGAGGCCTAGATTGTAAGTACCCTTCAAATACTTTACAATCTTCTTTGTTGCTTCCAGATGAGATTTCTTAGGATTTGCCTGAAACCTTGCACACACCCCTACTGCAAAGCTAATATCAGGTCTGCTGGCAGTGAGATACAGCAGAGAACCAATAAGTCCCCTATATTGTGTCTGATCCACTTTCTCACCAGCCTCATCTGGATCCATGCTAAAGTTTGCCATCATTGGAATCTTAGCTTCTCTGCTACTACTGACTCCAAACTTTTCTATCAAATTCTTGGCATACTTAGCTTGGCTAATGAAAGTTCCATTGGACATCTGCTTCACCTGCAGTCCAAGGAAATAAGTCATCTCCCACATCATGGACATTTCAAACTTGCTGGTCATCAGCTTGCTGAACTCATCACACATCAGCTTGTTAGGGGAGCCAAAGATGATATCATCCACATAGATCTGTACTAAGAGGATATCATCTCCATCTTCCTTTCTGAACAAGGTTTTGTCTATCTTTCCTTTACTGAATCCACTATCCAGTAGGAACTGTGATAGAGTATCATACCAAGCTCTAGGTGCCTGCTTTAGTCCATATAAAGCCTTCTGCAACCTATAAACCTTGTTCCCAATCTCAAATCCTGGTGGTTGTTCCACATAAACCTCTTCTGCCAGGATTCCATTCAGAAAAGCTGATTTGACATCCATCTGATATACCTTGAACCCTTTGAAAACATCATAGGCCAGAAACAATCTAATGGCTTCTAGTCTTGCCACAGGAGCAAAAGTCTCATCATAGTCAATCCCCTCTGAATGTGAATACCCCTGGGCTACTAGCCTTGCCTTGTTTCTAACCACTACATCATTTTCATCCTTTTTGTTCTTGAATACCCACTTAGTCCCTATGACCTTCTGATGTTTGGGCCTCTCCACTAGAGTCCAAACTTCTTATCTTGCAAACTGATTTAGCTCCTCTTGCATAGCTACAATCCAATTTGGCTCTTCAAGAGCTTCAAGGATGTTCTTGGGTTCTATCAGAGACACATAACAGCTGAATTGAGCACCCAAGTTTAGCTTTCTTCTGGTCTGAACACCTACACTTGGGTCTCCTAGAATCTGTTCAGCTGGGAAGTCAGACAATGTCTTCTTGCCCCTTTGAGGTGCCATAGTTTGTTCCTCTTGGGTCTTGTCTGATATTCCCCCTTGGTTAGTGTCAGGAGTCAATATGCCATCATCTGGTGCTGATGAGGACTTATCAGCTGATTTGGGCTCATCATCTGAATCTGAATCTGATTCTATCCTAGGTACCACTACCTTAATCAGATCTGGCTTATCTGACAGATTCAGTTGATCCATCTCATCTGCTAGCTTCTCCTTGCTGTACTCATGAAAAGATTCATCAAATACAACATGGGGTGTCTCCTCCACACAGAGAGAGACTTTATTAAAGACTATATAGGCTTTGCTACTTCCAGAATATCCTAAGAATATTCCTTCAGCAACCTTAGCATCAAAAGTCTTTAACTTAGTCTTTCCATTGTCATGGATGAAACACCTACACCAAAAAATATGGACAGAGGAAAGGTTAGGAGTTTTACCCTTGTACATTTCATAAGGAGTCTTCCCATGTCTTTTGACGGGTAGACACCTATTTTGGATGAAGCAAGCAGTGTTGATGGCTTCTGCCCAAAACCTTTGAGGAGTCTGGTATTCAGCTAACATAGTCCTTGCTGCCTCCTTGAGGGTTCTGTTTCTCCTCTCAGCTAACCCATTCTGCTGAGGTGTTCTGGCAGCTGATGTCTCATGCTGAATACCATTATCCCTGCAATAGTCAGAAACAACAGAGTTAAGAAACTCAGTACCTTTATCACTTCTGATTCTGACTATGCTGAGGTCCAGCTCCTTCTGAATCCTCTTGAACAACTCCAGCATCTTGACCATAGTCTCATTCTTCTTGAACAAGAACACTACCCAAGTGAATCTTGTATAGTCATCAACAATCACCAGTGTGTACTTCCTTCCACTGAAACTAAGAGGTGAGACAGGTCCAAACAAGTCCATATGAAGCAGCTGGAGTGCTTTTGTTGTTGAAGTACTCTGCACATCTTTGAATGAGGCTTTAGTCTGCTTTCCTTTCTGACAGGCATCACACTTCTGCTCAGATGCAAACACCTCATTTGGTAGCCCTCTGACTAGACCCTTCCTCGCAACCTTGTTGAGAGTCTTGAAGTTCAGATGACCTAACCTCTTGTGCCAGAGCCAGCTGATCTCTGATGAGCTTTTAGCAACCAAACATGAGTCAGCTGGACAGCTTGCAAAATCTGCAAGATGCATATTACCTCTTCTGAGGCCAGTTAGTAGCACCTGCTCATTTAAATCATTAATAACAAGACAAGAGTTCTTAGAGAATCTTACTGAATATCCCTTGTAACAGAATTGGGATACAGACAGAAGATTGTGCATAAGCCCTTCTACATAGTAGACTTCTTCAACTCTTGTTCCTTTGATCAGCAGGGTGCCTACTCCTCTGGTGACTCCAAAATTGTTATCACCGAACACAACTCTAGGCCCATCCAGCGTTACAAAGTTCTGGAGAAGATGCTTCTCAAAGGTCATGTGCTTCGAGCAACCGCTATCAATGTACCAGACATGACCTTTGGCTTCTCCTCTTTCTATAGGGCTAGAGTTTACCTGAAATTAAAACTCAAGCTTTAGGTACCCTATCTTTGGGTCCTGATTGGTTAGATTCGACTTTCTGGATCCATAGGTAGAGATCATCCTTATGCGGTTTAGGAGATCTCAACCTTCTACCATATTTATCCACAAAAATCATCTCCCTCAGAGGATCTTTTCTGGGGCGATGAGTGATAACAGCAGGTTTGTAGGTGGGCTGCTCAAAAGGATAATTGCGGCTTGAGCCTCCGAATGACTCATATACCTTAGCCGGTGAAGGCTTGCCTACTTTGGTTACATTAAAAGTAACCCAGGGCTGAGGTCTGTTTCACTTGGGTTTACTCTGCTGAGATGACCCAGACTTATCATTCCTCTGCTGATTCTGCTGAGGTCTCCTTCTCTTAGCTGAACTATGACTTGGATTCCTCTTCTGGTCTCGGGGCTTCTGAGCCTTGGACTTATGTTGGTTGTCAACAGGCTTCTGAGTTTTAGTACTCTTCTGCTCTGCTGAAACCTTTTGATCACCAGCAGACTTCTGAGCTTTAGAGCTCTTCTGTCCAGCTGGGACCTTTTCTGTCCCTTTGCTCTTTTGCCCTTCTGATCCAGATGCAGGCTCAGCTGGCCCTTTACCCTTTCGAGGATCCCTAATTAATCTACTGTCACTTTTCTTCTTCTTTTGTGGTTTGGGTTTGGGATAACCAAGACCCCTTTTATCATTCACAGTTTGTGAGGACTCAGCTATTTCAGACACGGCATTCTTTGCCTTAGTCAGCTGATCCACTTTCAGCTGAAGCTGTTGTGAATTTTTGATAATCAGTTCATTCTGCTTGAAGAGTTCATAAAACTTAGCTGTCAGCAGATTATGTTCTTCACTCAAGACAGTGTTCTCAGAAAGTAGCTTTTCTATCAGCTTCTCCTGTTCCTCACATTTTGCTATTAAGTCAGCAGACTTGTTAGCTTGTGAATCATAGGATATCACTAGTAGTCTAGCATATTCTAGATCTTGTCTCAAGCTTAAAACTTCAGCTTTCAGACTTGAATTCTCCTCTTCCAGCTTAGAACAAACTTTAAGGAGGATTGGAGATCAGACAACAACTTGTGTATATCTGACTCCATAGAATAGGTAGAGGAGCAAGATGAGCTAACAGAGGGGGTAGGAGAATTTACCTCTTCTACCTTAGCCATGAGGCAGATGTCATCCTCTGATTCAAAATCAGATGAGGATGAGGATGAGCTGATATCCTGCTTCTCCTCCTCTGCCAACAGAGCTCTCTTATCAGCGAACCTGCGATCTCTCTTGATCCTCTTGTCTTCTCTTTCTCTAGGGGTAAGCTGAGGACAATCATAGATGAGATGTCCTGGCTTGTTGCAAACGAAACAAACACCATCTCCTCCTCTTCTGGGACTTGGTTCCCTCCTTCTTTCTGGAGACTTGTATCTGGTCTCCTGTTCATCTAATGGTCTTCTGGCATCAGATGACTTCTGGTATCTTCTGGAAGAATCACTCTTATTCTTCTTCCAATGGGATCTATACTTCTGGAGCTTGTTTGACATCTTGTCAAACTCTTGACTATCAGCTGTAGCAGAGAAAGCGACATTCTTTGTGGCTGATGAAGTTGGAGTCTCATCTTCTTGATCTTCTTCTTGGATATCGAACTCATGTGCCTTCAGATGAGATAACAGTGTATGATGACTCATCTCAGATAGATTCTTTGTCTCTTTAATTACCGTCACCTTCACTCTCCATCTTGGAGTAAGAGATCTCAAAATTTTGTTATTAATCTCTTTCTCCGAGTAATCCTTTCCTAAAGAGCTTACCTTATTCAGTATGTTCGTCAGCCTCATATCTAGCTGATCAATGGTTTCATCAACTTTCATTTTAAATGTGTCAAAGGTATGTAGAACGGCTTAAAGCTTGTTCTCTTTGATTTGATCTGTCCCTTCACACATCAGGGAGAGTTTTTCCCACATCTCCTTAGCAGTTTTGCACGTCTTGATTTTCTCTATATACTCTTTGGAGAGAGTCTCGATAATTTATGTTCTGGCCACTTGATCTAAGTTGAAGAGTTTCCTTTCAGCATCGTTAAGTTCACTCTTATTCTTCTCTGTCTTCCTTCTTTCACTGATCTCAGCTTCTGGAGTCTTGCCATCACTTACTCCTTCCCAGAAGAACTTGATTGGCCCTTCCTCCAAAACATCTAGCATCCGATCATGAATGGCTCCAAGGTGATTCTCCATTCTGAATTTCCAGTAATCATAATGCTCTATGGAGAATTCAGGCAACTTCCTTGTCTTGGATCCACTCTTTTTGTAGGAAGACATATCTGCAAGTGATTAGATAAAAAACACACAAATTTTTCTAAAAACAGATTTTTAGGGATCTGTCCAGGTGACCACCAAAAGCTTTCTCAAGCTGTGGTCTTTTGGACACACAGCTCTGATACCACTTGTTGGTCCCAAAGGCATGTTTTAGGGAAGAATACCTTTGAACAAGTCTAGAAGGGGGGGTTGAATAGACTTGTAAGGATTCAAAAACCTTTTTGAAATTATTTGGCTCATTCAGAAAACCAACAGACTACTTGAGGTAGTCTGAATTTGAAAATAGTACGCTGTGAATAGTGCGGAAATGTTTTTAATGAAAATCAGCTTTTAGGTGAAGTGCACAAGTTAAAAGCAGAAATAAATAATACGAGACGCAGGGGTTTATAGTGGTTCGGACCAACTGTCCTACATCCACTCTCCTCAATCCAACTTGGAGTTGAGGGGCTCTCCACTAACTTACTCACTTACTCACTTACACAGTTTGAGAGTACTACTCTCTTACAAATTGTCAATGCTACAATTGCTATTGACTTCTCACAGCTTCTACAAAGCTTTTATAAAAGATAAGTATAAATGGTGTTTTTTAGTGCAAGTGATAATATATGACAGAGTTTCGGCTAGCTTAATATGCGTGTAAAATCCGATACTGAAATTATCACTATTACTCTAATTTATAGGGTCAAATAACTAGCCGTTAGGATGGACTAGAAATCTGAGATCCTATAATCTCGTATTCAGTCAATCATTGTGATTGATTGAATCTCCTTCTTGATTCCCGTCAAACTTCGCGATCTACAATCAATCAAGTTTGTCCCCTTGATTGATTGATCTTCTATTCTGGGAATCTTCCTTCTATGTCGCAAGTCAACCCTTAAAATGATTCTGAAGAATATGGGCTGAGCACAAGACCTCAGCTGATCTGTCTCCTCAGCTGGTGTACCAGTCTGCTGGTACTTGGACCTCAGCTGATGTGCAAGTCTGCTGGTGTGCACCTCAGCTGGTCTTCTTGACTTCGTCTGAATACGTCTTATATCCAATGTCCTTGTCTTGTCTGCGACGTGCTCTCAGCTGATCAGCTAATCTTCTGATATCAGTTGATCTGCTCTTCGGCTATCAGCTGATGTTAACTTCTCTGATGATCTGCTCTCGATACTCCAGTGTCAGCTGCTTAAAACTTCTGTCCTCTGAAAACGGCTAAGTCCACAAGGTCTCATCTGGTCTTCTCTTCTATGATAGCTTCGGATCTTCTAGGCAGCAAGGTAGATTCCCCCTTACTCGAACCTATCTAATCCTAACTACTCATCAGCTGACTAACATGTTCAGCTGGTCCTATTACAAGCTGATTGGTTTATTATATCATCAAAACATCTAACACAGATATCCTAACATTTTCAATGCTAAATATTATTTTTCAAATTTTAGTATTTTATTAGTTGAAAAGATAATATAAATATATATAAGTAATTAAATAATTATGAGATACTTATAGATATATTACCTCACATAAACTACTTATTAACAAAAAAGTTGAAAAATTAATAAATAACAATTATTGGAAGAATAGAATAAACTAATTAGTTTAAATTTATAATATATTTTCTCTAATATTAAAATATTATGAATATTAAATCGTGCATCGCACGGGAGAATAACTAGTAAATATAAATATATATATATACTAGTACGTAAACCCGCGTATTACGCGGGATTATTAAAAAATATTTTTAATATAGATTATATTATGTGAATTAATAAATTTTGATTTCTTGTATATTTATATAAAAATTTATTCGATTATATAAATCTATACTTATATAATTTGAGGTTATCTTATTCACATAATATTTAAAATATGAAAATAGTGTATTGCTTTTGTATTCACACAATATTAAAATATAATTTGAGGTTATATTATTCATACAATAATTAAATTTTGTATCTATTTGAAAATAGTGTATTATCTTTGTACCAATCTATGATTATTTCTAAAATTTTATTATTATATAAGTATGTTAAAAGAAAATAAAAAACATATCAAAATATATGATTAAAAAAATCAAGAACATACTACCTCCGTCCACGAAATTTATGCTCACATTTTTGCACGTGGTTTAATGCAATATGTCGGAGGGTATTACGGGATATTGTGAGGTCCGTTTTGAATAAAAAGAATATTTATGAAAAGTATATCATATGTACTTTCCATAAATACTTTCTTTACTCAAAACGAACCTCACAATATCCCATAATACCTTCCGACATATTGCATTAAACCACGTGCAAAAATGTGAGCATAAATTTCGTGGACGGAGGGAGTAATATTTTATAATATAAATTTTTATTATTATATAGGTATGTTAAAAGAAAATCAAGAACATATTAAAATATATGATTAAAAAAATCAATAACATAATATTTTATAATATAAATTTTTATTATTATATGGGTATGATAAAGAAAATCAAGAATATATAAAAAAAATTTATTAAAATAATCAAGAACAAAATATTTTATAAAATTTATTGAGTTTATATACACATGTATTAATGAGTTATAATATATATATTTGCGTGTCTGGTTTCTTGAATGTAACATATACGTGTATCAATGATTTATACATGCACAACACATAAACAATATTGCGGTATATAAATTAAGTACTTAAAAAATATGTACACATTCACAACGCATACACAATATTATTTCTATAACATCTTTGGTTCTAGAATTATAAATAGCTTACGGTATGTATGACACATAAACAATGATTTTAATTCGAACCTGCAATTAAAACTGAATATAAAAAAATAATATCATAATATTTAAAACATGAAAAAAATATTAAAAAGATAAATAAACAATTCAAACATAAAAAATTTAAATCAAATAGATCTGCAATTGTAGTAATTAAATATTACCTAAAAAAACCATGAAAATTGTGTGGCAATAGAAAAGAAATTAATTCAAACATCAAAATTTTAACTATTAAAAACATGAAAAAAATATATTAAAAAGACAAATAAACAATTCAAATATCATAAAATTAAAATTATATACACATAGATAACGCATACACAATATTATGCTCTAAAATATATCTGCAATTCAAACATCAAATAAACAATTCAAACATCAAAATTTTAAATCAAATAAATCTGCAATTATAGCTACTAAACGTTACCTCCAAAAGAAAACCACGGAAGCTGTGTAGCTTTAGAAAAAAATACTCCCTCCGTCTTTCTATAAGTTGCTCATGTTGCCATTTTCGTCCGTCTTTCTATAAGTTGCTCATTGCTTTTTTACCTTTTTTGGAAACTACTATTCACTTCTTTATTATTATTTTCAATACTTTTTACACTATTTTCATTACTTTTTCACTTTTCTCCATCACATCACTCATACTTTTTCACTTTTTCTATCACATCATTTATACTTTTTCATTTTTTCCATCACATCACTTATACTTTTTCACTTTTACCTTAATTCGTGTGCCCAAAAGCAACGAGCAACTTATAGAAAGACGGAGGGAGTATTATTTTACCAGATTATTAAATGTGAAATATGAACCTACAAAAAAAATAAACAATTTGAATATTAGAATACGACGAAGAGAAATAAGAGAGAGCAAGAGACGCACGAAAAAATAAGGTTAAAAGATGAGAACAATAATGTTTATGAAGTTAAAATTTATAGAAGTATAGAAATTAAGATGAACGGTTGAGATTAAAAAATTAGATATATGATTTGATATTATGAATATATTTATAAGATTTATATAATATATATATATATATATATATATATATTTATAAAATATAAAATGTACGTTCAAGATTAAAACACTTAAATTATAAGGTCGAGATTAATTTTTAATGCCAGAATGAATGAGAATAGAGGAAATTCGAAATCGAGCATTCTGGTTGATTTTATAACTTCGTCTTTATATAATATTAAGATATGTTAGTTAATAACTATAGATATATAGGAAAAGGTTATGGGCCCAGTCATATATTTGGTGATACAAATTTTTACTTTTTATTTTGGAACATATTTTAAATTATTTATTTATTCTGTAAATTTTTTTATACAATTATATATATATTTATATACATATATAAATCAATTTATTAATGTATTCGGTAATATATGCTTATTGAACAAATTTCTGACATATGTATTCCACTTATCCATAAAACCGAAATTTTGTAAATCTGTAAAAAAAATTTAGTGACCATAAATAAATGTAAATCAGATGTGATAATAGATTACTAAATTCACTGACTTAAAAAAAAAATTAATTAAGTGTATTAAAATATTTATCAGGAGTATCAAAAGTTCGAGGTAATAAAATCTATAAGAATTACTCACTCTGTCCCACAGGAATTTGCACACTTTCCTTGGACGTCCCAAACAAATTTGCACACTACTAAAAAAAGGAAATATTGATTTGCGTGCACATTCACTAAACCTATACACATATTTACTTATATGTCACTAGTTTATATATAAAACACATTTTTCTTAAAAAATATGTTGTCCCGTAAAGTGCAAATTCCTACGGGATGGAGGGAGTATAACATAATAGCATTGACCCGGATTTTAATATTTTTAATAAGATTTTTTATATACCTAATTAAATGTTTAATACTTTAAAAATGTTTCATATTAGATTTATCGCGAACCGTTTTCCTACAAAACTTTACCTACTATTCAATATTCATTTCAAAATTTGGAATATTTTACACAATAATAGATTTAACTAAACATTCCTTATAAATAAGTAGATTTCCTATTTTTTACACATAATTATTAGTATTTCAATAAGAAAAAGGAAAAGTATTTTAAATTTTAATAGTCCTACAATTAATACTTTAAGTAGCATTTTTTTACATACAAATCAATAAGAAAAATGATTAATTGGTGTGTTTTTTTTTTTTTGGAAAGCATTAATTGGTGTGTTTCTATAAAATATACAATAAAAGCAGCCGTCCCTCTCTCTCTCTCTCACTGCAAAAGAGTCTACGCAATCTCTCTCTCACCTCGCTGTTTCTCTCTCTAGAATCTCTCCCATTCCCATATTGATCCGAAGCTCCATCTTCTCAAGAAATCATGCTCTGGCAACTAAGTTAAATTTATTTGATCGAACAATTCTCAGTTCGTCAATTTCAGGTCACCATTTTAATTGCTGAATCGTGAATTACTGCCATATGTAGTTATTAGAGTTTTACTTTTACATTTTTATGTTTAATAAGTTGGTTCAACTTGAAATTGTGTAGCAATGGGATCTTGTTGATCAGGATAGTTGGATCTTCCGGTAATTGTTTTTTCTATGCTGATTTTAGGCATGCTAGAATTTTGAATTTTGAATCTGGGAAGCTTTTGGTGTTTTTCTTAATTTTTAAAAAAATGTTTTTCAGCTGCATGAATGGAGAATTGCATAATGCAGCAGTTTTAGCTGAATGTTTGATGATTAGCATAATAAACAACTGTTCAATTCTTTCAATTTTCTTTTATGTGCAATTTTCTGCTTTATTTATTTTAGTTTTGGGTAAATTCTCAGGTGTAAATACAAGATATAGGGGTTTGCATCATTTCATGAAGGAGCTTGGTTTGAGAAAAACAAAAGGAAAATACGCTGTTCAATTGTTAGATGTTTGTGTTGATTTATCAAATTTGTAGTAGTTGCATGTTCAAGTTGATGGTAGGAACCTAAAATGGATTTACACAGTTATCCTCATGGAGAACATGGAAGGTCTGAGCAAATCCTTAACCAGTTTCTTTTAAAGTGCTTGCACATTATATTGGACTCAAGGGTCCCTATAAACCGACCTTCTAGTCGGGGCTCTGAAATAAAGAAGAGCGACAAATGGTTCAATTTAGTATTAGGGGACCGTCCTGCAGCCATGGATAGCTTGAGTTTCTGGAACAGAAGCTTGTTGGAGCCCATGATAATCGATATAATACTCGTTCAAGAATCTCGGTCTGAACATAGTTCTTTGTCTGCAGATATGTCGAATGAGTCGGTTGTAGAGAGGTGGGTAGTCCAGTATGAGTATCAAAGGTCCATGTCTCCTCAAATTGGAGATGCTTCTTACAAGAAGACGTACAAGAAATCAATTATATTACTACGGTCCATTTATTCAATGCTGAGGCTGCTTCCAGCATATAAGGCCTATCGGAAAAGCCTATCCTTTAATCAGAGCTGTGATTTTGAAATCAATTACAAAATCAGCTCGTATAGTGCTCCATTTTCGAGGACAGAGGAAGGGTCCATGAAGAGCTATAGTTTTGTACCTATAGATGCTCAGCAAGGCCGCCTTTCTGTATCAGTGACATATCGTGAAGATTTATCTGATTTTAATCTTGATGCTTTTGTGTCTCATCCTCTGGAGATTATAACTGATTATGTAGGAAGCCCTCTTACAGAGCCTATGAGGGCATTTCCATCAACCTCAGCTGATAAGGGTCGTTCAACTTCCTTCCTTAGAGGGAGGCAATCAGCTCCTTCGTCACCTTTTCAACGACCTCACAGCTGGACGAGTGGTCTTCAGAGGGAGGCCTCATCACCACAGAGTCAACCATTCAGTGCATCTCCGCCTTTATATCGGTCACCATATGAGTATTCACCTTCTCCAACTGACTCAAACATCCATAGGAATCAAAACCAAAGGTTTGGGTTCTGTCAAAGAACGACGTCCGATGATTTACTCTCGCCTCCATTCTCTTCCTCTCCTTCTCCATCTCCGCCTGTTCAGAGTCATCGATATTTGGAAACTGCTCCGATGAGTATTCCTCATCCAATGATGGGGAGAAGTCCTAGGTACCTTTCTCCTAATTTGTCTGATCCGAGTCGGAATTCTCTTCCGCCTCTATCTCCTCGTCACACAAAGTATGATCCTTCGTCCCATGAATCCTCACCTGGAATAAGGTCAGCGAGGCGACTAGATTCGTCAAGAATTGGAGAATTGAGTACTACTCCAATTAATGTTGGTCAAAAGGTAGCTCTTTATCCGAGTTGTTAACAGTTGCTACTTATCATTGTAAATTCTTTATGAGCTGCTTCTTTATTGACTTCTGATGATATTTCCTAGGTGGCTCGAGATTCAAAGGAGGATTCTGGCCGGTTTTCAAGTTTGCTGTCGTCAAGTAGTTCTCCACGTGTTGGATTCTCGAGGAGCTCCAGCCGGTTGTCATTCCAGGACGACATTGGAGATTGTGATTATCCATTTATTGTGGATGATGTGGAGCCTCTTGATAGCCAAACAAGGTATTAACCATTTTCCCCACTTCACTTGCTATAAACCTTATTATGATTATATGTGCTAAACAACAAGCTGTGGCATTTTCTGAAGTGTATGATTAATATGAAGCTTCTAATTTCAAGTAGGACTCCACATAACTCATTATCCACGTATTAGTTTTGTCGTATTGTTAATGTTGATTGCTTACTTTTAAGTTAGTATAGTGTGATATATGTATTTTGTTTTATTTGATGCTAAAAGACCTTAGGTTTTGTATTTCTAGTATTTCCCTCTTTTCTTGATAACTAAATAACATCAATTTCATCCAAAGCGTTCTTTCTTTTATGGGTTCCAACAAGACCTCAGGTTTTGTTGTTGTCTATCGTGTTTCTCATTATTTTGTCGTTCTTCGAAGTTCTGCAGTTTTTGACATTTAGTCATCCCAAAACTGCCCGAACCAGAGACAGAACAATAAACATATACCCATACGTTGACTTTGTAAATAAGGAAAAATGACATATATTAGAAATCCTCTTCAGTTTGATTTTCACTATGTCAGGTAGTCGAATAAAGAAAAATTATCTACTTGCAACTGCTAATTGACCTAGGGGTTATATTAGCAGTTATGTGATGATTGGCTCACACTGAAAACTAGAGATTTCCTTACTTCCAAACCATAACAAGAGCATTGGTGTCACTCACGTGAATGGTGGGCTAAATATGTTTTTTCATTCACTGACTATTTCTTCCATACATGAAATTTTGTTTTATACATTTTATGCCACTCCTCGGATATTAGTGAGAGTATAGCTGTGCAGCTATTTGAGCACCAACTCTAATATTCCAAGTATATACAACTTGTAAAGTTCGATATTACTGGGGATTTGAAATAATTAGGAATTGATATTATTGGTCATTGTTGAATTGACAATAACTGAAATGGACATAACCCGAAAATGAGAGTAGCAGAAATGAGAACACCAAGATGGATTTGTGAACACACTTTATTAGATCGAACAAGTGATGAGTGCAACAAAAAGAAGGTGTAGGTAGCACCAATAAATGAGGTAACTGAAAAAAAAAAAAAAAAACGAACTTAAGGTGGTATTGACATGGGGCATGGCATAAGAAACATTTAGGGGGCATTTGGTTCAAATTCTTAAATGGGAATGATAATGAGAATAATTGAGTGTTAGAGAAATGATTATAAGAGGTAAGATAGCTAATCAAATTGAGATAGTGATTTACTTAGTTTGAGTTGCATTACCTTGTATCAAGTATGATAAATGTGAATTGACCATCATAATTACCCATGATCATTCACATTACTATTCTCATTGAAGAATTTTGAACCAAGCACCGCCTTAGATGTTCTAGCATGATGTATAGAAAATATAGAATTTACCCAATTTAAAAAGGGTAAGGAAGACCTAAAGGGAAATGAAAAGAAATGATGAAAACGAAGTCTTCAAACTTAATATAAATGGGAGCTTGTGTCTATATTGAAATCTACAGCAGGATATGATCCATATAGCCATAATTCTCATCTTGGTGTTTAAATACTCAACTCCACATTCTCGTTGTTGTCGTGTTTAAAAAATTTCATCTACATTAAGCGGTCTGAAGCCATTTTGTAAAATCCTTATACTAAAGTGTATATAAACATCTTAATTCACACCTTTTTCCTGTTTGCCACACAGTTCTAATCTTGATGGAAGAAATGGTTCGGAAATTTCTTCACAAGCATCCTCTACAAAGAAGTCACAGGATGCTGCAATGGGTGCCCTTGTTCACATGCTGATAACAGCTCCTCCTCTTCGTCAAGATTCCAGTTATTTCAACTCTCACTTCTCCGAGGCTGGGGTCGAGGGTGATGTTGGAGGCGCGTCTGACTTTTTTAAGCCGCGTAAGACATCGGATGCCCTTGAAGAACTCAAGGCTTACAGAGAAATGAAATATCTACTACTATCCAAGAGCGCAACTCGTATGATCAGCAAGGAAAGAAATTAAGCGTGGGCGCCATCTGTTGTATTATTATTTCTTCTTTAGCTCACTGTTGGAAAATTTGGATTTTTTAGATGAATCAACTTTCTTTGTTTATCAGGAGTTTCAACAAGTTGGTGTTACTGTAGATACTCTTTTAAGACGTGGAAGTGTGTCTCTATTAAACAAAGAATCAATGAAGTTTATACATTAGTAAACTTAGTGCAAATTGCTTCTTTTCCCATTGTTGTAGGAATATGATTCCATATTCTGAATTTTGAAAGTTGTGCGGCTCAGATGGATCGAGCTGTATCAACTACAACGATCTAACAATTCGTTAAATCGATGTAGTTGTTACGACTAGATAGGGTTCGACCCAGAGTCTAGATTCATGGTGATACGATTATAAGAGTTTCGAGTCCTGATCTAGACTTCGAAACATGACAATTGTCTCTGGTTTTTGTGATGTACGCATCCAGGTTTAAATCTCAAGGGGGACGAAATGTAAAAATGTTTAAATTCTGGACAAAATGAAAAAAAAAAAGGTTAAATTTTATAATCCATGGGCGAAATGACTAAATTTTATTAATGCAAGACACAAGTAAAAAATTAATATTCGATTGACTAGATTATAGTATTTTAATATTACACTTCTCATCTACTCGATTGATCCCTTTGAATATTTTAAAAAAATTAATATTTTCCAATTTTAATATTACACTTGCTTTTCCCTCCATTTTAATCTTGGCTGATGACGGGGCATAACGTGGATCTTAATTATTGACATAACACGCCACATGTGCATTAAATCCGGAACATGTGTAAACTCAAGCCAATTTTTTAAATTTCAATCGGAAAGGACCATTTTTTATAACAAAAGGATTATAATCGAGAAATTAAAAAGACAAAGGACTAGATCTGGACTCAAACAAAATTACAAGACCATTTTTTATATTTTCTCGTCTAAGTAGCATACAACGATACATACAAGTTTTTGTGATATTTGGGGAATTGATATTGACTTATTAGTGAATCATTCATTATATAGATATATGATATCGCGGGCTCTAGCTACAAACATCACAAAAGCCCATGCCAACTGCTGCTTCTGTCTCATTTTTTTTATAAATTATATAAAAAATGCAATGGAAATACGAAAAAGGAGATAAAACTGAACGCATAATTTATGTAGTCGTTAAGTTTTGTTAGCTACGTCCACAAACAGGACAAATGAATCATATATTATGTGATTTCAAGGATTACATTATAATTAATGACCATAGGTCAAATAATAAGCCTGACTGAGCTTGAAAATAACCCATTTGAGTCCAAACATTATGCCCTAACTATAGGGAGGGTAGCACCTGATGGCTAAAAAATATAGATAAATTAATCAGAATACCAAGGTTCGTGAAGATCACGATTTCCTTAAAATAAATAACGCTCCTCACTCTAGGTGCTTAGTGAATCAATGGGACGCTTGTTTCCCATGATACAACAATGAAAACAACGATATAGCACAATATTTTGCTTATACGAACTGAAATATTGTTCGAATATCACCGGGGTAGAAACGAAAGTAACAAAAATAAGGCTAAGGAATGTGACAAATGCCGAAAAAGTATGTTTATTTTCCACTCAAACTTTGTGTATATTTGGTTGTTCGTATCTCTTGCAACACACCAGAATACTCTTTATAGTATTAAAAAGACTATTGGAGCGTGGTCATAAAGAGTCATAAATAGTCTTGACTGTAACCGAAAAAATGTTTGAATTAATTGCATTAACTCAGGTTTTTAAAATTTTAAAATGTGTTGTAACTGTAGAAACTAAATATCTCAGCTGGCCTGACTTTGCCTCTCAGGATCCTTAGCCTCTAAGAATCCTTAGTTACAACAAACTTAAAATTTCTCTCATTCACCAAAAATTGAAATTGAGCGAATAATATACTGAATTGAAGCTCTTTTTGAGAAGCACATTTTCCAACAATCCCCCCACATGAATGGAAATTGATACAGACACCCAAAAGGATTTGGTGATAAAAATCGACGTTAGAAACTTGCAAAGGATAGGTAGGTGTTACCCCTTGAACATTCCCTTGTGAAAATACACTTATTTTACTAATTGAACAGTGGACGCAAAGTCTTTGAACTATCAACCATTTGTGTAAACGATGATGTACTTCACTCAAGTTCTTCCTAACAATTCTCAGTTCTCATGAGTATATTTGTTTTAGTCATGAACATCCGTCTGGTTCTGCAAGAGTTTCTAGGAATATGTCTTATAATATTCCCTTCGAAACGGCCCCACTTCTCTCTCATATAGATGATTCTTTTGAGAGTGTCTCTAATTCTCCTCAAATCATTAATAGCCATTTGCTAATCCTCACAACTCATCACTGTAACATCTTTTAGGCAATGGATTTTCTAGGGTTTAATTAGATTATTCTCCACAAAACATTGATTTTGAGTTAGACAATTAGGTTGTCTTTTTTTAACTTAATTCTTGGGATCTTCAATCGTTTAGGTAATGTTTTCCTTCATCTCAACTCATCTTTTCTAAGGCTTTAAGATTCATTCCTCTAGATGACGACAAAACTAACTCTCTATTTAACCCTTTAGTTAATGGATCCGCTATGTTCTCTTTAGACCTTATATAGTCTATTGTGATAACTCCAGTTGAGAGTAGTTGTTTAATGGTATTATGTCTACGACAAATATGTCTAGACTTGCCATTATGCAAATTACTTTGTGCCCTACCAATTGTTGATTGACTATCACAGTGAATGCAAATTAGTGGCACGTGTTTTGTCCATTTTGGAATATCTTCTAAAAATTTCTAAGTCATTCGGCTTCTTCGCTACACTTATCTAGAGCAATAAACTCAGACTCCATGGTAGATCTCGCTATCACCGTTTGTTTAGAAAATCTCCAAGATATGGCTGCTCCTCCTAAAGTGAAGATGTATCCACTTGTTTACTTTGAGTCCTTTATATTAAATATCCAATTAACATCATTATAACCTTCAATTACAGTCGGATATCTAGTATAATGCAGGCCATATTCCCGTGTATGTCTCAAGTATCTAAGTACTCTTATAATAGCTTTCCAGTGACAATCACCTGGATTACTAGTGTATCTACTTAACTTGTTTACGGCATAGGCCAAGTCCGGTCTTGTACAACTGGTTAAGTACATTAGACTGTCTATAACTCTTGAGTACTCCACTTGACTCATACATTCATCTCTACTTTTAGCTAGATGTTGGCTAGGATCTATCGGAGTTCTAGCAAAACTCGCATCTTTTTTGCTAAACTTCTCTAGAATCTTGTCCACATAATGAGTTTGGCTCAAGACAATTCCATCTGATGTTTTGTGAATTTTAATTCCAAGTATAACATCAGCTAGTCCCATATCTTTCATGTCAAATTTGGAATTCAACATATTCTTTATGGACTTTACCATTTTATCACTACTACCAATGATTAATATGTCATCTACCTGAAGACATATGATTATGTAATCATCTTTAGTGTCTTTTATGTAAACATATGTGTCACAATCGTTAATGTGAAATCCATGTTCTAACATGGCATTATCAAATTTTTCATGCCATTGTTTTGGTGTTTGTTTCAAACCGGGTAATGATATTACTAATTTGCACACCTTATTTTCTTGTCCAGGAGTTGAAAACCCCTCAGGTTGTTCCATGTAAATCTCCTCATCTAAATCACCATTGAGAAATACGATTTTTACATCCATTTGATGTATTTCAAGATTTCTCAAAGCAACAATTTCTATGATTAATCTTATTAACGTAATTCTTGTTACAGAAGAATACGTATCAAAGTAGTCAAGACCTTCTTTTTTTCTATAACCTTTTATCACAAGCCTTGTCTTGTATTTATCAATGGTCCCGTCCGCTTTCATTTTCCTTTTAAAAATTCACTTGTACCCTAATGGTTTACTCCCCGGAGGGAGATCCACTAGTTCCCACATGTGATTTTGCAAACTAGAATCAACTTCACTTTGAATTGCTTCTTCCAAATAGGACATTCGGAAGAATTCACAGCTTCCTTAAAGCTTTGAGGTTCACTTTCAAGCATATAAGTTAGAAAGTCTGGACCAAAGGATTTTTCTATTCGTGCTCGTTTACTTCGTCTTGGTTCAACCTCAACATCATCTACCACTTCATCAGTTGTAGGGTTTTCATGACTAGGGTTTGCAAAATCAGGGTTTGCATGCACTTTAGAAGTACTAGCCTAATCGTTTATTTCAGCATTTGTCTTGCATGGAATTATATGCTCAAAAAATGAGGCATTTCTTGATTCCATGATTGTATTCTTGTGTATATCATCAACTTGAATTCATACACAAGAAACCGATAGACACTATTGTTCTGTGCATATCCAATAAATATATAATCAACAGTCTTAGGGCCTATTTTTTATTTCTTAGGTGGTGGAATTGCAACCTTAGCAAGACACCCACACTTTTAAGTATTTATAAGATGGTGCTCGACCATGCCATAATTCATATGGACTCTTATCAGTTTTCTTATGGGGTATCTTATATAAAAGATAATTTGCAGTCAACACTGCTTCACCCCACATATTTTGAGGAAGTCCAGAATCTAGTAACATTGCATTCATAATTTCTTTCAATGTTCTATTTTTTCGTTCCGCAACACCATTTTGTTGAGGTGAATAAGGTGTGGTAGTTTCATGCTTAATTCTGTGTTGCCCACAAAATTCAGCAAATGAAAACTCATACCCACCTCCTCTATCACTTCTAAACATTTTAATTTTTCAATTAAATTGATTTTCAACCTCATTTTTATAAAGCACGAACTTATAAAAAGCTTCGTCTTTACTTTTTAGAAGATACACAAAAATAAATTTTGTGTTATCATCTACAAAAGTGATGAAATATTTATTCCCACCACGTGTTTGTACATTTTTTAAATCGCACACATCCGTGTAAATTAAATCAAGTAGTTCACTATCTCTTTCAATAGTTCGGAAAGATGGTCGTGTCATTTTTGCTTCTATACAAATCTCACACTTATTATTTGTATCAATTTGGAGTGTTGGTATGCTATTCATATTCATTAATTTCCTTAATGAATTAAAATTAACATGTCCCAAATGACCATGCCACGTAATAGATGACTCAATCAAGTAAGAAGAAGATGAAGTGTTTTTATTCATATTTTTCTTAATAGTCATTACATTGAACTTAAAGAGTCCATCACATTCATAACCTTTCCCAACATACACATCATTCTTGTATAAAATACTATTATCCGCCCTTATTATAATTTTGAATCCATGTTTGTTCAATAAAGAACCGGACACTAAATTCTTACGAATTTCCAGTATATACAAAACATCGTTCAAAGTTAATTCCTTATCGGAAGTAAATTTCAACACTACTTTATCATTATCTTTGACATCCGAAGTAGCCGAATTACCCGTGTGGAGTTTTTCTTCACGCACATTTTCATCAAGGAGATTAAACAATTCCTTGAAATATGACGGGTTGCACCTGTATCGAGCCACCACTCACGTGGATTTGAATCCACCATGTTTAACTCGAACACCACAGTCGAGAAGTGCTTCTCATCTTGGTTCACCATATTGGTTTGATCTTTCTTTCGCTTCCTATATTGAGCTGCCTTGTGACCGGATTTTTTACAATTGTAGCAAGTCCCGGTGAATTTCTTTTTGAACTCTTCCTTCTTCGGTCCAAATTTTTTGGCTGAAGGATTCACTTTATTCTTCTCATTATTTTTTGGGTTGGTCCTCGAGCCTTGGTCTTGTTCTACAACATTGGCTTTCGGCTCGAAGGCACCATTTCATTTACTAGACTTTTGTTGTCCTCTTCAATGCGAAGACGAACAACAAGTTTCTCTACGGTCATTTCTTTCCTCTTGTGGCTGAGGTAATTTTTGAAATCTTTCCAACCCGGTGGCAATTTGTCAATTATCGCAGCCACTTGGAAAGACTCGTTTATCACCATTCCTTCCGCATGGATATCAGAGATAATAACCTGTAACTCTTGCACTTGACTAACAACAGATTTAGTATCCACCATTTTAAAATCAAGGAATTTACTTACAAGGAATTTCTTTGTTCCGACATCCTCAATTTTGTATTTCTTCTCTAGGGTTTCCCATAATTCTTTTGCAGTCTTAATCCCTAGGTACACGTTGTACAAAGCATAAAAAAAGGTTATTCAAGATGTAATTTTTGCATAAAAATCAGAATGATTCCATGCATCTTGAGCAGCCAGGGCATAGACGTCGGGATTTGTGGGTAGCGTGGGTGGGTCTTTCTTCAAGAATCTCGTCTAGCTAAGAGTTGTTAAATAAAACAACATCTTCTGCTGCCACCTTTTGAAATTTAGCCCACTGAATTTCTCCGATTTGTCATCGTGGTGTACCGGTATATTGACCGGAGCAACAACAGGGATTGTTGGTGTTGAGATCATCAAACCAACAAAGGTAGAAGCGGAGGCTGGAGCAGTGGGTGCCACAAGGGACGTGTCATTCGTCACGGTTGGAATTGTATCAGCCATCTTAAAGATTATTTGTTTTAAGATTATAGAGAGGGTAGCACCTGATGGCTGGAAAATATAGACATATTAATCGGAATATCGAGGCTCGTGAAGATCACGATTTCCTTAAAACAAATAATGCCCATCACTCTAGATGCTTATTGAATCAATGGGGCACTTGTTTTCCCATGATACAACGATGAAAACAATGATATAACACAATATCTTACTTATACGAACTGAAATATTGTTCGAATATCACCGGAGTATAAACAAAAATAGCAAAAATAAGGCTAAGGAATGTGACAAATGCTGGAAAAGTGTCTGTATATTTTCCACTCAAACTTTCTGTATTTCTTATTGTTTATATCTCTTGCAACACACCATAATACTCTTTATAGTATTAAAAATGAATGTTGGAGTGTGGTCTAAAGAGACATAAATGGTCTTGACCGTAATCGAAAAAATTTCTAAATTAATTGTATTAACTCAGGTTTTTAAAATTTTAAAACGTGTTGTAACTGTATAAGTTAAATATATCAGCTGGGCTAACTTAGCCTCTCAGGATCCTTAGCCTCTCAGACTTAGCCTCCCAGGATCCTTAGCCTTTCAGACTTAGCCTCTCAGGATCCTTAGACTTAGCCTCTCAGAATCCTTAGTTACAATAAACTTAAAATCTCAATTTCTCACCCAAAATCGAAATCGAGTGAGTAATATAACGAATCGAAACTCTCTTTAAGGAACACATTTTCCAACTGTAACATACTACGAGACTCAATGCCTTCCAACACTCCATCATATAGTATATAAATTCTGACCCGTACCAAACAAAATCTTAGTTTCCAAGGGAAAAATATAATTGCTTGCAGATCGATGGGTTGATAAAAGCTTGAGTAACATTAATAATTGTCGTACAATTCTTGCTTATATTAATAATTGGAAGGGAAATTAAGGAGAACGGTTATGAGTCTGAAGTTGCCATCTTTGGTAAATCATGACCTTATACAAGGATCTATTGTTTCTAGTTTTAGTGGAATATCTTTTTTGTTAAGTTAAATACACTTATTATTAAATGGCGTACCTCACTACTGAGGATCATCATTATTCTTATTCAGATGAGGAATATAAAGTATTTATTTTGCCAGCTTAACTGAAAGTTGGTTCTCTTATCTTGAAGTATGAAATTTGAGGCTAATCTCTTTGCTACGGAAATCTTAATCTCTTGTGTTTAAGAGTTTTAATTCATAGTACGTGGCACACCTCACCATTCTCTATTTTGAAATTTTAAAATTTTATCATTTATACGGTTATCTATTTTTTAAATTAAATTAACAGTTAGTTTTTTCTTAACCATCCACTAATCTTATCCATTTTAAATAACTTCTTTTCTCATCTTACCCGGCATTTTCATGTCTTCTTTTTCAAAATTCTAGTTTTGAGGACTTCGTCAAGTAAACAATTTTTTTATTTTTTATTTTTAAAAAAATCTTCTTTCTAAAAAAAATTAATTTTACAGTCAAGTATCGTTAAATATACAACTGTCGACGTTTTCTTAAAAAAATTAATTTGGCAGTGGTTTTTAAAAAAAAAAATTAAATTTACAGTTAGTTAATTACTCACTTTTTGAATTTTCTTATTATTTCTCCAGCGTCTGGATTGAATGTAAGCGGCGATGGGCGAGAGGGGCAGAGCCCGTCGGGTTTGAAACGGCATCGATCTGGAGGGAAAAAATCAGGCCGGCGCGCTCCTGTACCAGATCAGACTAGCGATGCCCCAGATTGGGCCAACGATGCCTTTGCGACGCCTCAGCCGCCCAGAACGGGGCCGGCAATGCCCCCACGACGCTCAGTCATCTTCTACCCCGCATACGGCAGCGCCCCATGTACCCGGATCATGGTTACAATTTTTGGTATATTTTTTGGATTTTTTTTATATATTTTTCTAAAATTATTTGACATTTTGAAAAAATGTAACTGCTGATAGGTTGGAATTTTTTAGGTTTTACATTTTATGGAGTATTTGCATTGTTCAGATTTTTCT
Organism: Prunella vulgaris; assembly: GCA_026898435.1. Classification (NCBI taxonomy): domain Eukaryota; kingdom Viridiplantae; phylum Streptophyta; class Magnoliopsida; order Lamiales; family Lamiaceae; genus Prunella; species Prunella vulgaris. Next base: position 27,815 of record JAPKLY010001289.1, read on the forward strand.
AATATTTTCTCGCAAATTTGTAAAATTGTAATTATCTTATATTTTTTATTTATGAAAACTTTACGATTAATTTTCATTATAGCCGAATTTTCTGTAGCAGTTTGGACATCAAATTAATAAGGATGTATGTTTCCATTGAAATACATTGAAAAGATTTTATGAATGCTTTCATCTATTTTGATGTTGGCTATGAAATAGTGGGAATTCATTGGTGAATCTTAATTCTTACATAGTGAAGGATGGAGACCTTGAAATTATATGTGCTTGAATTGTACTCCCTCCGTCCCAAAAGACATTGTATACTTTCTATTTTAGTTTGTCCCACAAAAAGTTTGCATGCCTAAAAGTGGAAATCATTTATTAAACTCTACTTTCACAACACACATATAATATTCATAAAAATGTACTTATTATACCTTTTTCTTAAACCCCGTGCCCAAAAGACACCGCAATGTCTTCTGGGACGGAGGGAGTATTATAGTAACTATTTTCATGAGAGGTGAGGAATTGTTATTCAATTTTTCTGTTAAAAGGTAAACATTTGAAAGCATGCATTTAGTTTTATGATTTAATTTGTAAGAAGTACTCCCTCCGTCCCGGAGCAACTTGCAAGGGGTGGAGGGCACACAAAACAAGAAAAAAGTAGAAAAAAGTAAAAAAAGTAGTGTTTTGATAGTTAATTTGGTAAAATTTTATGTAAAAAGTGAAAAAGTTAGTTGTATTGAGTGTAATGTGGGCCCAAAAAGTGAAAAAGTAATGACATTTTGTGTAAATATGTAGATATTGTGAGGGTGAAGTTTATAAAAGGGTTTCCTTTTTTGGGTCTGCAAGTTCCTCTGGGACGTCCCGAAAAGGAAAACTTGCAAGTTCCTCTGGGAGAGAGGGAGTAGTATTTATTTGTTTGGCTCATTTACACAGGAGAGATAGAAGTAAAAATGCTTATATTTTATAATATAGTATTATACTATTTTAAATTGTAATGTAATATCAACCTCATTATTGCTTCTCATATTTTGTATTTATTTAGAGACAATAATGTTCCTAAGACTCTTAATTGGTATTTTAAAATTTTTTATTTTAGTGCAATGATGATACATACCATGAAAACAATATTTTAGGCTTAGTCTTGTATGCACCAGTTGCATCGTGTTACACACTTGAAAAATCACACGTGTTATTACTGAAAAATGTATCTTTGATAGTGTAACTTTTCAGTAATAAATAGTGGAACTGTTTAAAAATACACTTAAGTTACACGATGTGACTGATGCGCAAGAGACTTACTCAACATTTTATTTTAGTTCACCATGCATTTGGATAATATATTTTATTATATAAATCTTATATTAATATTGCAAATTTTGCAAATTTATTCAAAATTTTCATTTGTATGGATTTACAACAAAAATCGAGTATTTCTTCATGCATTAAATCATAAAATTGATGAAATATATTCACTCAAATCCTACAAATTAAAATAGAATATTAGTTCAAAATAATTATTTAAAAATATCATTAATCCTGCATGTTACGCGGATTTTGTACTAATTTATTAATATTCTTAAATATAATTACTAATATTATTATAATTTTAATTCATAAATTTAATATTCTCTTCATTCACAATAAATTACTTTTTTACATAGTTTAATGCAACATATTGAAGGGTGTTATGAAATATTTTTCAATTTTATTTACGAATTTAAAAATTATATATGAAAAAATACTTCATCCGTCCCATTATAAGTTGTTCATTTTGTCATTTTCATCCGTCCCACTATATGTTGCTCATTTATTTGTTTACCTTTTTTGGAAACTACTATTCACTTTTTTATTATTATTTTCAATACTTTTTACACTATTTTTATTACTTTTCACTTTTTTCCATCACATTACTTGTATTTTTTCACTTTTTTCTAATTACATCATTTGTACTTTTTCACTTTTACCTTAATTCTTGTGCCAAAAAACAATGAGCAACTTATAGTAGGACGGAGGGAGTATGTATCTATGAATTCATGTAGTGATTCAAAAAAAATTAAATTTTTGATATATATAGGCCCATCTATCCCGCGTTAAATTCCCACGTTTTAAATTTCATTTCAATTTCTCCATTTCCAGATCTATGAAAAATGAAAACAAATTATATTCAAAATCAAAGCTCTCTAATGGCGACGCTCTATTTTGTAACAGCTGTTCCATGAGGTATATTCTTCTTCTTGTTGCCGTAAACAATAGTGCGATACAATGTTACGATATATTATCCACATTGGTCATGCATGTTTGTGTTGATATACCGGCAATGGCCAAGTCTCGAATTTACAGAACAATCATTTCTCACACCGTCCAATTTGAACTGTTTGTAATTTGCATTTTATCTGCTCATTTTTATCGCATTTGATTTCACTAACATTTTCATTTTGCTAGACTTACTTCCTTAATTTCTTTATTCGGTGATGAATAAGTGAGCGTTTGAGAATGAGAATGAAAATCTGTCTTTGCTCTTTGTCTTTAGACATGTTGAATGAATATTTATCTCAATCATCAATAGTGTCATACTTTAAATTTGGAAAATTTTAAAAAATCAGAAGGTTGTTGGTTGGGGCATGGAGAATTAATTGAGGATGATGATTATAAGATTAGATGGAATAATCAAATGAGTTAATGAATACCTTAATTAAGAGGAAATTTTGTGTTCTATACATCTTTTGTTCTTATTAAATACTATAATTATCATATATTTTTCTCATTCCTATTCCCATTGAAAAATTTCTAAACCGAGTGCCACCTAAGTCGCTTTGGGATTGTAAGAGATATATGCATTTGTTAGGTTAAGTTAGGTTAGGTTATTATTTTTTTTAAAAAATTATGTAGCAATCTTGTCAATTTTGAGTCATTTTCATATCTTACTATGCATCTTGATAATATTGATAATGTGTTTTCTCCATTGATCTTGTCAAGTTTAAACTGAGCAATATCTCGAGCATACTTCATTTTCTTGGAGTGGCTGCAGTTAGAAAAATAATATGTTTTTGTTGCTTCAAAATCAAATAGTAGTGAAAAGCAAAAATGGGTTTTGACAATAATAGTTTATTTAATTTAGGTGTAATTTCACTCTCAGTCATGCTTTCCTTGACTTTTTAAAAAAAAAAATATATATTAATTCTGTCTTGGTGATGATCACTTCCTCCGGTTTCTGATTCTATATATAAAATACATGCATTATTATGGGATGTTATGCAAGATGAAACTGTATTATCATTGGCTTCAGATGATGCTATGGAGGTATTCAAACATGATCGAGGAGCACATATTGGATACTGCATGAATTTCACATCATGGCATTTACTCTAGTTATGAAGCCAAATCAATCTTTCTTTCATTTAATCTCTACATGTGTTGATGCATCAATTTTCAGAGATACTCTGAAGCCTGTGAAGTCTTGAGTAAACTCCTTCACTGGCTGCTATTAGAGCTGCATGTGTACCCATTTCCACAACCTTGCCCTTGTCCATAACAAATATGGTATCTGAGTTGATCACAGTTGAAAGCCTGTGTGCAACTGTAACATGTGTAGTTCTCAGTTTTAGAGATTCCAGAGCACGTATCACAGCTCTTTCAGACTCGGCATCTAATGCACTTGTAGCTTCATCCAGAAGCACTATAGCTGGCTTTTTCAGCAGAACCCGTGCAATGGCTACTCTTTGCTTTTGCCCACCTGAAAGCTGGCATCCCTTTTCCCCGACGGATGTGTCATATCCTCGTGGGAGATTACTTATGACCTCATGTATGTTGGCATTCATTGATGCCTGTATGATTTCAGCTTCAGAAGCCCCTTCATTTGCATAACGTATATTGTCTCTAATTGAGCAACTGAAGAGAAGCGGCTCTTGTTGCACCAAGCCAATTTGTGCTCTCAACTGTCGTAGATTATATTTTTTTATATCATTTCCGTCAATTAGAACATCTCCTTCTTTTACATCGTAAAATCTGAGGAGAAGGGCTAAAACAGAGGACTTTCCTGCTCCACTTGGTCCAACAAGAGCAACTTTTGATCCAGCTTCAATTTTCAAGTTGAAGTTGTCAAGTACAGTCATTTCTGCTCTTGAAGGGTATGAGAAACGAACATTTTGAAATTCGATTTCCCCCTCAATGCCTTTGTATGGTGATTGCTTTGGTTTGTCTGGCTCGATCTCAGTTTCTCGATCAAGGGTCTGGAACACAGGTGTTAGTATGCTGATGGCAGAAAGAACATTTGGTATCAGCATCCAAAGTTCTGTGATTGATGGTACTGTGAGAGAGAATATCTGGTATGATCTTATTCCGTCTTCAAAGCTTGATTGCCTTCTCTCAACAAGGATAGTGGTATACCATAAAGCAACTGCATGAGCAATATTCCATAAGCAAAGAGATACACCTTGAATGATCCCATATTTGATGCTTTGTATCCTGCTGTTCACCAGTGGTTTCTTCAGGATAGCTGTTGCCTTTTCCATCACATGGTCTTCTTGGCAAAAGGAGGCAATTGTTTTCATGTCAGATGCTGATTCAGAAGCCAGGGTGACCAGTTCTGTATAAGCAGTATTACTTCCACTTGAGAATCCTTTTGCTGACTTGGCTTGAATTAGCCCACCTATGAAGTGGCATGGCATCACAGCCCAAGCAACTAAGCCCATTCTCCAGTCAACTCTGATGCTGACTATTGTTGCAATCACTATGGATGAGATGCATTGTACAATAACAGACATACGATCGGATATAATGGTCTTGACTGTTGATGTTTGGTTGATGACTTGTGAAGTAATGGACCCCACATTGTTTTCGGGCTTCTCAAACCAAGCTAATTCATTTTGAAGTATACCTGCAAGAGAAAGATGCTTTGTGTGAATGCAAATAGTTGCTAATGGAAGTTCTTGTGCTGATGGAATATATCAAAACAATACCTGAATATAAAGCTCGCCTGAGGTTTGTCATGGCCCGTTCTCCAATTACTCCAAAGAAATAATGTTGCAAAGTGTGAGCGAACAATGACAAAATCCCTATCGATGAGAACATTATTGAGTACATTCCTACTTTGTGCTTTGGGTCATTTTTGTAGTACTCTACTCCTATTGTTATAATGAAGAACCCAAAGACAGGTTTAGATATGCCTGCTAGAGCAGCTGCAGAAGAGCCAATGGCAATTTTTAGAAACTCTCTCGTCTTTAAGCCGAACCAAATTCTGTAGAATATAGGTGTTTCAGATATTTCCTTCAGCTCTTCTTTGAGAAATTGTGGTGGATTGTTTTGTGCTTCCCTAGGTTCGTCAGTTTGGTCCATGAGCGGTGAAGATGTTTCTGTCTGTAAACTTACTACTGCTTCCATTGGCTCCTCTTCTCTACAAAGTAAACAGTTAAATGTAATTACCAGTATATTAGTCTATGCAGTAATAAGTAACATTGGTTTACTATTAACCTTTTATCACTTTCTTGGCTGATATTCTGCATTTCAAACAGACTACGGTAAAACTTGTTGCTAGCAATCAAGTCATGATGTGGTCCTGTGTCTGTGACTATTCCCTTCTCTACAACAGCAATCATATCTGCATTAACAATGGTGGATAATCTGTGTGCAATTAGGATGACTGTTCTCCCTTGCATTGCTATCTCCAGGGCTGCTTGAACTAGCTTTTCAGATTCTGTATCGAGAGCACTGGTGGCTTCATCTAGTAGAAGGATTGGAGGATTCTTTAGGATGGCTCGTGCTATTGCTATTCTCTGTTTCTGTCCTCCTGATAGTTGGACACCCCTTTGTCCTACCTATTGCAAAAAGGAAGTTCCTTCAGCAAATATGAAGTTTATAAATTTGAAATGATCTATTATTCTATTAGTATAAAGAGTGTGCATTTGCCATTTGTTAGAATTTGAGATTCCTTTTTTATTATTATTTCTCTGTGGATTTGTTAGAATTTAAGTTTTGACTTACTAACCTCGGTCTGGTATTGATCTGGAAACTGGGATATAAAAGAGTGTGCATTTGCCATTTGAGCTGCTCTCATGATCTGATCATCATCTGCATTCGGGTTTCCCATCTTAATGTTGTCCTTGATGTTGCCAGAAAACAATGATGGCTCCTGTGAAACTAGTCCGATGTTTCTCCTGAGGGTCTTCAAATCGAGATCCTTGATGTTGTGGTTGTCAATGAAAATCTCACCTGCAAGTTGCCAGCTCATATAGACTTCTGTTTTTTTCACAAAACATGTGGAATGATTAAAATCAGATAGTACATGCACATTTTAGTTGTACCTTTCAAAGGATCGTAGAATCTCGTAATTAGTGACATGATGGTGCTTTTGCCACATCCGCTACTTCCAACAAGTGCTACCACCTTTCCTGCTGGAATTGATAAAGAAAATCCTTGGAGAATTAACATTTCTTTCCTCGATGGATAAGCAAAGCGAACATCACATATATCTATGCTGCCAACGACGAGGTCTAGTTTCTTTCCCTCTTTGTTTGTGTAAATCACTGGCTTTCTTTCGATCACTTGAAATACTTCCTTTCCTGCAGCCTTTGCTTGATTGAAAGTTTGCATGTCTGGTGCAGCATATGTGAGTGATCTGGAATTACAAAGTGGAAATGGTCTTAATACCTGAAAAAATGTTCAACACTGGACAACATGTACGAAGTTCATTTCTTACATTGCTCCAAAGAGAATGCTCATAACGGCAGCAATAATATCCCCTCCTTGTGCTCTCCCAGCTGCTACAATAATGGCTCCAACCCATACAATAAGAGCCCATGAACAGAATGTCACAGCTTGGAAAGTACCAGTCCCGATTCCCTTTATTAATGCTTCACTCTTGGTTATACTTTTTTGCTCTTCTAAGCTCTCTGTGAAGGCTTTAATAGCTGAATTCTCTCCAACAAATGCAAATACAGTTTTGATGTGGGAAATTGACTGTCATATAGCAAGCAAGGTATTTTATGTAAGTTGGAGCTGAAATTTGAGCAAAATCAGCCTACATGTTTGTGGTTTTGATGAGTTATTGACTACATTATTGATTCTCTACCTGTTCTACCATCGCAGTTGCCTCTGAGAGAAATGACATCCTTATTGTTGATACGGTATTCATTTTCGTCGTATAAGTAGCACCGATTATGAGAATCATGGGGACGACAAATAGTGCCAGAAGCGACACTTCCCAGCAGGATATAAAAGCAATCAAGACACCACAGAAGAAAGTCGCAAAGCATGATAGGAAATGCCCCAACTGTTAGCCACACAAATTGTAAGTCAAAATCAGATCACATATATCTGGTTCATGTTTGTTCTTTGCTTGTACTTTCTAACATTCTGTTGTGCTTGAATACTCTCAATCTTTAGAAACATTAAACTAAAATAATTATGTGATGCTCATGATTATAAAAGATTAATTGAGTAAGTTTAACTTTAAAGAGGTTGTCCCAATTAACTCTCCATTATGTCACTTATAAAACCATGTACAGTTGATCCTTATAATTACTTTAGGATGTGCTTGCTTTAAAGGATAAAGTTGTCTATTTCCCCCTAAACATACACATATTTAGGGAGAATAGACAACTTTATCCTTTAAAGCAAGCTCATCCTTAGAGTCTAGATGCTTTTGAAACCATACGAAGGACATTATAATTACTCTACTTCTATAGTTCTGCATATCCTTATAATGGTAAGGACACTTGTTTAGAACCTTCAACCTTAGGAGATCTAAATAAGCTACTAAAACAGTTTTTGTATCTCAAGATTCTAATATGTTTGTGAAGGAAAATTTAAGATAATAACACTAATGTGGATGTGAATGTGGATGTCGATGCATAAATTAGGACAGAAACATGGAAGCTTTATTATATCGAACCAGAGTATTTCTATTGCAACACACAATCCTAACCATTTGTTTTAAACTGTCAATTTTTTTACATTGTTTGACCCCAGTTTAAATGTGAGATGATAATATTGTACCTTTCGTCCGAGTAGAGCGAGTCTTAAATGGTGCTGTGAGTATTGCCTAGTGATATTCGTTTAACAGAATAATATATGTGGTACCTTCTGATATTCGATTACAGGTGAAGTAGAAATGGTGCAATAAAATTGATCAAGTGTTGACTAGTTACCTTCTCACCAATTGCATCCTGAATGATGGTCATGTGGCTACTTATACCACTGATTACTTTTGCACTTGTTAAATCAGTATCAAAGGCTCCAATCTCTTGGCTAAGGACAGATTTTAGAAATGTAAGTCTTAGCCGCTGTACTTGCCTTTCACTTGCATACATCCAGCATCCTATCTCTGCATTTCATGTAACAATTCTCTTTTAACAGACTAAAGTTTGCTAACCAATTTGTATTAGAGCAAGTCACTGAATGCTGGTGAGTAAATAATTTTTTGTCCATAACTTTTTTACCATTTTGAAATTTTTTTCCCAAAAAGTTAATTTTATTAATTGCCCAATTTTGATCTCAAATTCGCTGGAAATTGCAAAATGACGTCTTGTAATGCTTGACATTCTAGAAAAAACTTTTTGTCCATGCACTCAATTGATCTGAAAATTCCTAAATTAGACATGCATGAGTGAAATTATGGTAGAATTTATAATTTTTGGCACTTTAAAATTAAAATTGGGCATGTTATAAAAATACTCCCTCCGTCCCAACTCTTTTTTCGCCTTTTTTCATTTTGGGACGTCCCAACTCTTCTTTCTTACCTTAAAAAAGAAATAATTTACACTCACAAACGTTAATAAAATACGTTTTTTATATTTTATTAATTAACTTCACACTCACATGTTCTACTTTTCTCTTAATCCGTGTGCCCAGGTCTTTTGGAAAAAAGACCCGGGACAGAGGTAGTAGGATTTACTTGATCAAGTTAATTTTTCTGTGATTTTTTTTATTAGATAAATAATTATGGGAACAAAAATGATTATATCCCTTTTACTTATATGTTTAGTACTTTACTAGCGAACCCTTTTTATTGTTTGTATCATCTTTTTATTAGCAGGATACATGGGAAAGTTCCCTTTCTCAATTCTGGTATTACACTTTACCATTTAAAATAGGCATGTTTTAGACTTCTCCCACCACACTTCTTTCTGGTACTCTGCTTATTACTATACTATTTACCTGACAAAGAGTATCCATAATATAATAATACCCCATCTTATTTTGCTTGTCTTTCCAAGGAAGATTATTTGTCCCAAAAGAATTGTCATCTTGTACTAAATTGAATGATTAAATATCATATTTTTCAATTTTGTTCCTCTACTTATTTTTTTATGATAATATGCATTAAATGGATGTATAAATGATTGCGCAGGTAAATAAAATTGTAAAACTATCATGTTACACATATACTTATTGTTATTAATAGACCTTAATTCGTGGGGAACATTCTTAAACGACAAATGAAATGGGATGCAGAGAGTAATGAATCCTAAAATTGCGTAAAATTTCCTAATATATTCTACTCCCTCTGTCCCAGAGGTGTTTTCACCTTTGGGATGACACAAATTTTAAGAAAAGTTGAGTGTTGTGTAAAGTTATATTATTAAAATAATGAGATTAGTTGGATTGTGAAGATAAAGTTAAAGTAATAATTTTTATTTATAGGGTGTGAAAACAATTGTGGGATGGACGGAAAAGGAAAGTGTTAAAACAATTATGGGACGGAGGGAGTATTTATTATGACATGGGAGTTACCTAGTATTCCAGCTGGAAATGTCGCGAAAGCCATGTACCACACATATGGAACAACCTGATCGAGCAGAAAAGAATATCAAACTCACTCATTTCTGCTACAGTTTATCATCAAAACAAAAAAGAACTTGGAGGTGTGTTTGTTTTGAAGGATAAAATTATCTATCCGCCCAAAATATGCATATTTAAGGCGGATAGATAACTCTATCCTGAAAAGCAAACACATCCTGAGCAGACTATCAGCAGCCAAGTAAGTTTAGTCACCTTTTTAAGAGCCTTAACCATTTCATCAGTATCATTTATGTTATTACCAAAGGCATCAAGCGCTTTCCCGAGCAGAAAATACCCGACGGGTTGGGCAAGACCGTGGACAACGGATCCCAACGTACCAAGAGCCATCAAAATCCAATCCAGCCCATCTGCATGGCTCAAAAGCTTATGATACACCAAGGTTTGAGACTCTCTCGACTCGTTCGCTTCAACACTATTCTCTTCTGCAATCCGCATTTTTTCTGCTTTCAATTTTACTGATTGCTATTTGAAGCTTGCATGCAGATGTGCTGTCTGATTGGATTATTTTTATAATTCCAAGCTACAGAGGAATATTTTCTGGATATACCATTAATATTGTAATATACAAATAAAATTAGTGACATGCCAAACCAAATAGAACCAACTTTCATCCTGTTTGAGCGACTTGGTTGCAAAAGGACACACATAAAGGACATATTTGTTCTTAGTTTTTTAAGTTTGTGATTGCAATTAGAATTTGTAAAGGTATCAGAAGATTTTGGACATGAATATTGCTTGAGTGTTGCTAAGTGAGGTACTGATGATTCCTAGTTGACAATGGGATACAACTGGAAGATGCAATCATCATATCCCTATGAACATTTTGGAAACAAACCTTCATAAAATGACCTTGCTGGAATCTTGGCAAGGTTTCCATCATTTTAGATAATTAGGGGGCGTTTGGTATAATTACAAGGAATTGAAAGATAATATGAATGGAAATGTATGGGATGAAAGTCATACCTCTCAAATAGTTGAACTATAGTAGATTCCTTAGTTTTTAGGAATCAGAGTTATAATAGAGTCATTCCAAACACACACTATGACTTTGATTACCATTATTCCCCCCCAAAAATTCCCGACGAATACTCCCTTACATTCTAATTTGAGTACATATTTTAACAAAAAAAATTAGTATGTGCTTGATAAGCATTTGAATTTTTAAGTCCAATTTTACTTTTTTTTTTTTTTTTTCGAAACATACAGTCCATGTTGATATATCTTAGGAAATTACTGATTATTTTTTAGGATATAATTATTTATTTCTTGGATATTATTTATTACTAGTTGAAATATATTTTTTTAAATTCAAGTGTATGCACATGGTGTGTTAGAATGACTCATATTAAGTTAGAAATGTTTCGGCACAGTAGTTGCACATGTGTAATTTTGATCCACAAAATTTCATCCAAATAGATTCTTTTTTTCGTTGAACCAGGTTGCATATTGAAAAATGTTTATATCGTGTAACATACAACTTTATATTTATCTATTTGTATGAAATAATATTTTTCTTTGGATGAATTAATATTCTCCACTTCGTTTTTTTTTCTTGAGTAAGTCTCTTGTGCATCAGTTATACGGTGCAATTCAAGTTCATTTTTTAAAAGTTATACAATTTATTACTGAAAAGTTGCACAAATTATTACTGAAAAGTTACATTATAAAAAATACATTTTTCAGTAATAACATGTGTAATTTTTTAATAGTATTTTGTGTAACTTTTAAAAAATGAACTTGAATTGCACCGTGATAAATTCTTTTTCCATTTCTATAGATGAAGTAATCAAAATTGCACCTGTGGCATGTTGTAATTGGTGGGATGGGATTTCTAGGGCAAGTAACTCTGAGGTGCAAACATAACTCGCAACAAGTTTGGACTTGTTATAATCATATTTCATTCGTATTGTTTTTAACTAAAGTTAGTATCTTTATTTTAAATTTTAATCAAATCCAATATCATCTTATATTTGTCTAGCGTTTCAATTACAACTTGTATCACATTTTACATTTATGTTTAATTACGTATTATAATTGGTACATAAAAAGATTGACTTATATGAATCAATTCTTCTTTTTTCAATAAGAATCAATTTTGTTATAAGTTATGTTTTAAAAGCGAAAATTGAAGCGGACACTTTAATATTTTTTGTTGGACCAATCGAATTGGGTTTAACCATTAGTAAAGTGATTGAGTTAGTATGACATCATAAATAATACTACTTCCGTCCCAAAACTACTTTCACACTTTCTTTATTTGGACGTCCCAAAAAATTTTTCACACACCTAAAAAGGAAACTTTTCTCATTCACAAAAGTCAACAAAATACATTTTTTCTTATTTTATTATTAAACTTTACACTCACATATTTATTTTTTCTTGGTTTGCGTGTAGTTCAGGGACGGAGGGAGTATATAATTATATATAAAAATTAAATACATCATAAATAAATTTTCACTAATAATAATAAAGGGTAAGTTACATAGTGCAACACTTAAATTATATGTATAAATTACAATAAAATTTAAATCAATATGTATCAAATATTATTATTTAAAGTTTAATTTTAACAATCAAAATTAAATGTTAATATTATTAAAATAAGTTTATCATATATCATAAAAATGTCGAATATAAAATTAAGCTCACTAAATGTCTTAAAAATATCAAAGATATAGCAAGTTCACTCATTATCTATGGTTAACTGCAAAAAAATATTTAATTTGAAAGAATATTCAAATTAACACCATTAAAATTTAATCTCATGATTCCAAATTCAAACTTCATAGATAACTTAATAGAAGGATGTGAAAATCATAGAATAAGAGTTTTTGGAAGAAAAATGATAAAGAACACGATTGACATGATACATAAAAGAAAATTAAATTTTATAAATTGGGGCTTCAGTAAAAATTATAAATTGCAAAAAAAAAAAAATTATCAATTCTTTTTTTTTTTATACAAATAAAGCAAAAGGGTCGAGTTGGCTAGTGACCGGTCTGACCTGCTTTTGCCACTTTCTGAACGTTTTAGAAAAAGAGCGGTCTATTAATTTTGGGCCGACCGGACCGACAGGTCCAACTCACTTTTTAAAACATGACTTATAGGTAAATTGTCAATTTTGCCGCGAAAATTCCATCAACTATGGAAAAATATATTTGATGGAAGGCAAAGGAACTACAAAAATTAAATCATTAGTGGTATAAGTGTACATTTTATAATTGATCTAGATTGAGTAAATATAGATCTGGTACAGAATTTCTTGACCCAAGCCTTAGTAAGGTGGGAAATGATTCTTTTTAGTCAAGGGTGCAAATGGCGTTTGGCGGTCGTCAGTCGTGTTTAGTACCGCCAAGATTCAAGACCGCTTAAATGGTGCTAAAGTTTTTCTATACTTTTTTTTAAAAAAATTATTAGTATTAATTTTTTCAAAACATATATTAATAAAAATATACATTATAGATAAATTATAAATTTAAAACATAATTAATAACTATCTCAAAATATAAAAAGTCAACAAAATGTTAAAAACTATCATAATACGACATTGTCCAACTTCTAAATGAAACACAAAAAGAGTAATAATACATAGAACGAATAAACATGAAGTAGCTCAATTAAACTTTCATTTTTAGTAATTTAGTAAATTATTTTTTATTTTTTAATTTTAGTTCTAACTTTTAAGTTGAAATAAAAATTAAAAAAGAAGAATAATGGTCATCTAGGCGATGTCAAGACGGCCTCGGCAATGCCAAATGTGTTGGCGGATTTTTTTCGGCGATTTGATCTTGGCGTCGGCGGTCGAGGACCTTCAAGCACCTAGGCGGTCTAGGCGACCGCCATTCACATCCATGTTTTTGGTACAGTGTGATTCAACGATTAGTGATAAATGACTTTTTTCTGTACAGTTTGATTCAATGATTTTCCTTCTACATTAGATCTTGTGAAAATTTTTATTGAATCATGATAAACATTTGTTTATTTTTAAAATTTTATAATTGATTTTCACTTGTATAAAAAAAGTTGAATATTTATGGGCTTTTAATTAGGTGGACGAACCTCCTAATTATAATTTTTTTATAGCACTCAATTAAATAAAAAATAAGTTGATTAATGATGATGAGGATCTCCTTTTTATTACGAAGAAATTAGATCCTAGTTTCTTCATCATTTTATAGCTAGACTACAACCATGCCAAGCAATTACTTCTACTATTGAAGAGACTGCATTTTCAAAATCTTTTAAACATTAATATTCTAATGGAGATAAACCTACATATTAATTATTAAATAAATTTGTATATTATAAAAACCATTGAGATAAAATTGATAATTGCATCAAACTTTTGAGATTTTCATCACTTTTGCCTTATTTCTTTGGCTCACTTACATATTGATTCAAAAATATCAATATATTTACAAATTGATTCAAAAAATTTGTACGATAGTATGTTCTTCTTTGCACGAAAGCATTTTCTTTTTGCACGGGACCAATATATAATTTTTTGTCAAATTATTGAACCATTTTGTACTTTTCCATATTTCTTTCTTTGGGGTTTTTCTCTTCCATACTTTGTCGTGTACCTAACTGCCTTTTTTAATTAGAAAAATTGAATGAAGAATGGTGTTGTCATGAAAACCATTCTCATGATCTTTAATTTTTATATTCGTATTTGTCCTTACATTTTTGACTTGGTATTGCTTCCTGCGATAAGGATGACCTTAATAAATTTCAAATTGTTATATGGTTTTTTTCATATTTATTATATAGTTTATATACTTTATAAAATAAAATATTCTCACATTTTGTGATTATTTTCATATTTTCTATTTATGTTCGTATTAATTTATTTTTACAACACCCAATATAAATATTCACATTAAACCTATTTTATAAATTAAAATGTATACACACCCATTTTTTATTGGTTGAAATAGTTATTAAATTAATTTTTCCTAATATGTATGCCAAAAAAATGAAAAGATGGAATCAGGACTAAATATAATAAAAGAACTTAAAAACTTCTTAAGTGTGTAATTGGAAAGAAGCAGTCGTACGTGTTGTATTTAGCTAACCTGATAGAGACAAGATCATGTTAGCAATATAGAATAATTATACGAATATTTGAAGGATTGAGAATATAATGAAAATTATATTTATTTGTTCTATTTTCTTTGTTAATTGATTTAATTAGACTTAGATTTATACTCCTTCCATTTTCGTCGAAATTTGCGTAGGAAGGCACATTTTTTAAGAAAAATGTGTTTTATATATAAAGTAGTGACACGTGAGTAAATATGTGTATATATTTGTGAGTGTGCACGTAAATCAATGTTTCTTTTTTTTAGTAGTGTGCAAATTTGTGTGAAACGTCCAAATAAGAAAAGTGTACAAATTCCTGTAGAACAGATGAGTTTGTTGTTTTTATTAGGTCGTTTGCTATTTAACTTCAAATTGTAATCATTATTGTTTAATTTTGAATAAAATAGAAAATACATTGAGTTTTACTATTATTGTGTTTTAGTCTTTTTTTTTTTTCCAATTCATTTTGAATCAACAGAATTAATGTTAATCACGTTTATATTTGTCTGAATATTTTCAGAATCAAAAGATAAAACACATATGCTTCTAGCTGCTGCATACAGTTGGTATCCAGAGTCTAGGGGATGCTCCTTGACTATGTAGCCTCGTCGACGCTCGGTCATCGACACCATGGCAATGAGTGTCTTGCAACAACAAATTGCTACCTTTGCTCAAACTATCAAGGCTATGCATGCACAACACCTTTGTTGTAGCCGATACATAGTCCAACCATGATTGCAGGCTACCTAATTTCAAGATTTCGGTATGACAAGCCCAAAATCAAAGAGTGTCATAAATTTAAAAGGCACTTCCAAAAGGAATCATTGCTAAAATTATACTCAATTCAATGATGCAACACCACCACCACACCAGAAATCCGGCTTCCACCCATGCTGCTTCGACCTCCATTGATAATTGTACAAAAATTTGGAAGATAGAAAATATTACGAAGATTATATTTATTTATGTATTCTATTTTATTTGTTAATTAATTTAATTAGATTAGATTCATAGTTATCTTTAGTAGGTCGTTTGTTATTTAATTCCGAATTGTAATTCAATGTTATTTAGTTTTAAATGAAATAAAAAATACATTTGATTTTTCTTATCGTGTTTTAGTCGTTTTTTTCTTCGGATATTTATTTTCAATCAATAAAATTAAACGTTAATCATATTTGTGTTTGTCTGTGTATTCTTAGAATCAACAGATAATATGCATGTGCTTCCAGTTGCTATATCATAAGTGCTCTTTGAACATCTTATAAGTTGTGTTTTAAAAAGACCGGTCCAACCGCTACTCGGACACCCTTTCGGCCCGCTTTTATACGTTAGACCAGACATTTTTTAAAGCGGTTGAAAAATGCTCAAAAACGGAAAAAATCGGGTTGGACCGGTTGAACCAGGGCTTCGACAAATTCTTGGTTAATTTTATTTTTCTACACAGGATAATGAATTAACTAAATTAATTATATATAATATATATCAAATATAATTTAATAGTAAAATATCTAATATCTTAGTAAAGTTTATTCATAAAATATATAATTTTATAAGAAAATGTATATGTATAAATATTTATAATTAAATATTATATATTTATGACGTCATACCAGGCTCAACCGCTTTAAAAATGAGTAGTGTTTTACCAACCCGTGCGTTGCACGGAAGTTATTAGTTTTTACATATTTTTAAATTAATTTAATACTCCATACATTCCAAAGTTATTTACCTCTTTTTTTTAAAAAGGTCTGTAACTTATTTACTCATTTCCATAAAATGCATGAAGAAATTACACCATTTTCCACTATCTCTCTCAAACATCTTCAAATTACATATCATGGCATTATTTTTACACAAAAAAAATCATCTACTTCAATAATAAAACAATATGGACTTCTAAACACTCAATCAAAAATCACTTTATCACTTTAAAAATACTAATAAATAACTACCACATTAAAAAATCTTGACAAAAGCAAAGGGATAAATGACTTTTGGACGGACGGATTATTATATACTTTTAGTATCACTTTAATTGATATATTATAATTAATCTTTTAGGTATTAATTGATAACTTAACAAATCTTTTTTTAATAAAAAATGTATTAGTAAAAATAAAAATTTTAATATTTATTGTCATCCTCAAAGTTCAATTGCAAAAATATCCTAAAACTTAAAATTTTCCATTACAATTTCACAATTTATTTTTTTAAAACAATACTTATTAAGCATAAGTGATTCCTATTTTTTTAAAACACGCGTATAGCAGCTTGTTTTATTTTCCTAAATAAAAGTAAAACGACAACAACCATTTGTTAAATAAAATAACATTCAAAATTTAAAAGAAAAACAATATAGGAAAAAAACAAATCATAAAATAATCCAAAAAATCTAAAAATTTCGGAACACTTCTTGAAATACAACATTCTTTGTTGTATTATGTTCAGAACTGCCATTATTACACAACATAATCCTCAAACCACGTCGACTGGTAACCCTCGAAACTGCGACATAAAGCTGGCTATGGCTAAACACTGGTTTCTTAAGAAATGCTCCAACATGAGAGAATGATTGTCCTTGACTTTTATTTATTGACATAGCATACGAAACAATCAACGGAAATTGTCTGTGTGTAAACTTGAACGGTAACCTAGTATCGGAAGGAGTCAGTGACAATTTAGGTATCAATGCTAGTTCACCAGCGCTCCTACCAGTAAGAACTTTACCTTCGATCAATCTATCACTCAGCCTATTGACCACCAACCTACAATAAAAAAAAATTATAAAATTAATCTAAAAAGAAATGGTAAATATTTGTAAAAAAATAAATTTAATTAATATGAAAAGCTTATCTAGTTCCGTTACATAATCCCCTCGAATGATCTATATTTCTCAACAACATAATAGGAGTTCCAACTTTGAGATTAAGTTCATGGTCGGGCACTTGATATCTCTCAACTTTGAGATTCTGTTGAACGTTGTTGTCACTGTACCTACGTGATTTGATGATGTAAAAAAATAAATTTAATTAAATAATTGTTTTTCCACCAAATGGTATTTCATAGCGAGATGGATCAGAGAGCTGCATGATTGACACGTATTTTACAACACTTACTTCCCAAGTGTAAGAAGTTCGTGTAATAAAAGTAAGTGCCCGGTTAAATTATCAATCTCATGGGATTAGTGGCAAGTGTAGCCCTAATACTATACGTCGACGCTTGATTGTAGTGTAAATGATCTTGTTCCCCAATTAACTAAAAGCAACAATTTAAAATTAAAACGATTAACTCTATCAAAGCAATGAAAATAGAACTCAAGAAATCACTAAAATAGCCAACTAGAAATAACAAGCAAGTAGAAATCAACAAAGATGACAAGATGAGAAATATCTGCTCGGGTGTTTTTCCTTATGGGGTAATCGATTAACAGGTCGACAAGTTCATTTATCCTTTTTGTCGGTCAAAGATAGGAGCAATCACGTAAAATAACACATTAAACCGTACTGGATAAGCCTAGGATTAACTCGTCCATTAAGCATGTAGATTGTTATAGGAATAGTTCACCGTTTCCCACCCGGGTAATCACACGAACCTAAGAAAATCCTAGCGTGTTTTTCCACTTGTATACTAAGGTGCCCCACCTTTTGTCCCCTCACTAATTACCTAAATATTAATTCAAGCAATTAATGTATATTAATGAATTTTCTAATGTAATTACCCAACTCTCGTTGCGATAACACAATATATTCTCAATCACCTAATTAAACTCACAAACATAAAAAATAAAATATCTATCCAACTCTCGTTGCAACAAACAATCAACTTATATGAATTAAAACATCAAAATCATGCAATTGATCTAACAATCCTCATTAATATAATCATCTAACCTTCAAGTAGGATAAAATCACAAAATCATCCCATTAATCAATCACCCACATAAATTCAAACACCCAAACACCGAAAATTTAGCCAACAAACATCACATTAAACACAAATTAAATCATAACAAATAAAAAGCAATAATCCATAATCATTAGAATAAAACCAACAAAATTTAAATAAAAGGATAGAAGTCACCTGAGAGGAGTTCCAACAACTTGAATTTTCAACAATATTTAAATTCTAACTATATTTAACTAAAGAAAACAATTAACCCTAGTTATGGTGTGTGAGTGTGTGATGAGGAAATTTTCTCCCAGAAGGGGAGTAGTGTCGTCCGTCCCTCTGCTCTCTGCTGCCTTTCCTTTTACGTCTGCAAGAATGGGCCAAGAATCCTGGGCCCAATCCTTTTCTTCAGTTATTGGGCCGGGTTAACCCAACTTTTACTCTGAATTTTCTGCTGTGCTCGATCGAGCAAGTGGTGCACAAGAAAGAATTTGTCGAGCACGATTTTTAAAAATCGCAATGATAACTTTGAATTGAAGGAAGCTCCATCGTGCAGGGGTACTCGAGCATGATCCAAAGAATTTTTGCTTCGTAAATTCCTTAAGAAAGCTCGATCGAGCAAAGTTGCTCGACGATTCTTAAAAACGGAAAAACAACTCTTCCCTTCTCTCAGCAACTTATCAATTGAGAACGTTTACCTCTTTTCTTCCAACAAGGTGGGTCAACGGGTGAGGAGCCTTTAATTTCCGGCGAGGCTTTGTTGGAAATGCGACGCCAAGCTTCGAACGTCTTCTCCGGCGCATCTACGGCGAGAGATTTCCGGCAGAACAGAGGCGGTAGGATAGAGATGGTGGCTGGGCATCTGCATTCCGGCGGCTGCTGTGAACAGGGCAGTGGGCGTCGCCTTCTTCTCCAACCGAGCTTCTAATTCCGGCGAGCAGGTAGTTCAAACACGAAACTGAAGATGATGTTGTGGCTTTCAGTTTCTCCCCCAAATCCATTCTCTCTCTTAATTGATTGAACCTGTGAAATTAAGACAAGCATAAAGAAAGTGGTTACAAGTGAGCCGCGTATCCTTCCCTATTTCCTCATTCACGGTCAACATGTAGTGGGTCATGCCAATTACAAAAAGGAATCCTAATCTAATCTGAAGCTTTCATCTTAAATAGTATATCAAACGTTTGGGCATCAAAATTAGAGATGTTAAACGGGCCGCGGGCTGGCGGGCCGGCCCGTTTAACCCTGTTTTTTACAGGGTTAGGTCCGAGCATATTGTGGCCCGTATAAAACCGGGCCTTTTTGGCCCGGACCGGTTAGCCCGCGGGCTAAACGGGCTAGCCCGCCGGTTAACCGGGCTAGCCCGCCGGTTAACCGGGCTG
This sequence comes from Prunella vulgaris, assembly GCA_026898435.1. Lineage (NCBI taxonomy): Eukaryota > Viridiplantae > Streptophyta > Magnoliopsida > Lamiales > Lamiaceae > Prunella > Prunella vulgaris. The sequence continues at coordinate 47,947 of JAPKLY010001289.1, forward strand.
GCCCGGTAGCCCGGTTTTTTTTAATTAAATTAAATAATTAATATATAATATAAGTTAATTAAATTTGAATGTGATTGTGGGCTGTGGAGGTGTGAGCCGTGGGCCTGTGTGCTGTGTGATGTGGCTGTGGGCTGGTCTGATTTCTCCTCACTTGTGTTACGTAATTGTAAATTTTATTAATTATATTTTTATTAATTATTAATTACTAATTCATTATTAACTAATAACTTAACTACAGATTAAAATAGAAAAATAAATAAATAAGTTAGATCTCAATTAATTCAAAACTTTTAGGGATGTGTGAACTTTAGTTATTAAATCATTAGTTCTATTTTATATTAAATTTTAAATTTGTAAAAAAAAAATTACCCCCCCGAGCCCGTTAGTGGCCCGTTTAGCCCGCGGACCGCTAGGGTTAGGGTTAGGTCCGAGCATTTAGCGGCCCGTTAAGGATGAACCGCTAAGGCCCGGAGCCCTGTAGGGCTGGCCCTGTAGGGTTAGGGCCAGCCCGTTTAACATCTCTAATCAAAATCAATTCAAACAAACGGGCCAAGACTTTGTCATATAGAAAAATAAATGAACCGACAATTTTCAGCCCAACTAATTTCTTACTCAACTCCATTCATTTAATTAAATTCACAAAAATTTATTTGAGAGGTATTTTAGCTCAATAAATCATCATTTTCTACAAAATAAATAGTAAACACATCTCTCAACAATTAAACACAAATAGTCTAATTAATGCAACTAAATGCAAGAAATCATATAAAATACGCAATTAAATCACACAAATTTCAAGCAAATAATTACACTAATCAATGATATATCTCTCAATGATGTATCTAATGCTTCAATACAATACATGTGAGTCATTGGAGCTTCATCCCATATTTTGAGCTTGCACTTAATCAAAAGTTCAGCAAGATGACTACCTTGTTTGATGTTACACGTAGAATCTTCCAGACAATTGATTGGAATTCAAAACCTAGAATGCGTTGTACGTCCACCAGGAAGTAAAAGAGATGCTATGCCACTCGATGCTACATTCAATACAATCTCACCTTCATATCGTAATGTAGAAGATAGTATCCTCTACAAAAATGTTTTCCCAGTACCTCCATAACCGTATACAAAAAACACTCCACTAAAATCCTACGACACAGATGTAATTATTTTATAAAAAATAACACGTTGCTCATCATTCAATCTCCCTAGCAAAACTTCATACTCCAATCTCAAGTTAGCTCTATTATACGATAACTCAGTCAAAATCATCATATTACGTGATGCTATACTGGTATCAGCAACTGTCATAGGCATACCATCAAAGTCATGCAAACCCTTACCAAAAGAACGTAAAAATATTATCGATTTCCAAAAGACAACAGTTCTTGATCGCATCATCCAACATTCTTAACTCTAGAAAAATAAGAAGCATTAAAAAAATCATAATTTAAAAAATCATACATAAATTATTAAATTATATTTTTTAATAATATACTAAACAATTACAAATAATATATATAAATGAAAATATTACACAAATAAAAAGGAAATTTTTTTCTTTCAAAACATTTAATATAATATAATTATATTATTATGATTGATTATATAATACGCCTAAAAGATAAATCATGCAATAAATTTTGGTGGGGAAGAATAAGGAAATTGAGCGATAAATAATTTGGCGGGGGAATTAAAATAAAATAATTTATAATTTTTTTAAAAAAATATCTGGATAACGCATTATTTTTCTTCTCTTGTACAAAATATCATCAGAACAATATTTCCAACACTTATCCCATATTTCACCCGGATTATTTAAAGATCCGGAATTGAGAAGAGTAACAAAAAGAGATCTCATCGAAGATGCAGAGGCCCATAAGCTTGCCTGTTCTAGTCCATCAACGTACTCTCTATCATCGTCCAACAACCCTCTAGCAAAGCAAGCATCACGAAATGTGGGATAAACTGTTTCTCTAAATTTTTTTATATCATCAAAACACGTAGGTACAGTGACAATGTTCAACAGAATTCTCAGATAATATGCCTTACCAATACCAGGTGGTACATAAGAAATACGACCAACTGAAAAACCCCTCTGTCTTGGTTACCACTTCCTTGTTTTTCTTTTAAAAACAAAAAAACTGAGGAATTTGAGCATATGTCAACTTAGCAGCATAAATAGAATACTTATTCAACTCAAACCAAGCTAAAAACATGCTAGTCTTCACACTCGGTCTGTCCAAAACAGAATGCAAAGAATCGTTGTCCTTGAACACAACATTATGTTGTTCTGGTAGAGGGAATGCCAAACGTTCAACAGACGGATTCTTGTAGTTAATTTCAAAACCAAATAATCCCCAAGCAGCTTCACAAGGCGAAATATACCTACAATCATAATACATCTTGATCTCATCAATATCTGTTGCATGATTGGACTCCCTATTATTTTCAACAAAAGTAGCTATCACACAATCATGACCCTTGTTGATATACTTGAATAAGTATTTAAGGGCTCTGGATTGATTGCAACATTCAACATTAATATGCGCACTGTATTTCAAGAGAAGATATCTGTTATGAGGAACAACAAATCTGTTGTCCAAAATAACGCCATTTTTTTCACGGGTTTTCCATCGTCCCTACGCCTATAAATAGGATATCCATCATCATCAAATGAACTCTCGGACGAAAATTTCTTTGGAAAGTGCTTTGTACATTCACCTTCTTCAGAGTAGCACGGAGAGTACTTAAAAATTGGACCACAAGGACCATGCATCATAAAATCACGGACAGCTTCAAAGTACTGCTTATCATTCGACTCATCTGGTAATTCAACTGAAATTATGCGATCAATATCATCACCTGAAGGATCATCGTTATACATTTCCAGAAATACCAAGATATGTGCACGAGACAGTCCACATTTTTTAAACTCCACAGTATACAAAACTGCAAAATTACGTATAAATTTTAGTACAAATTTCTAAACTTAATTTATGATTACATACCATTATTATAATATAATTTAATTATAAATAAAACTGTATGCATACAAAAAAAATTATATATATTGTACCAACTTTAATTTTTCCAAATATTTTATTTTGACGAATATCACGAATCAGTGCATCCAATTTGACATTAAAGATGCGACATACAATATCAGGTCGATCTTCGGGATTTTGACCTCTATGCTACATATAATGAACAATTTCTGGCCATTTTACATTGCACGTAAATATTATAAACAACTGTGGATAACCAACCCAACGACAAATAGCCATAGCATCTTGGAAATTCTTCATCATGTACCTCGGACCTCCAACAAATGAAGGAGGCAAAACAATGCGCTTACCAATAGCTCTTCCTTCCCTCTCCCCATTCAAATAAGCATCTTCAAGACCGATATACATATCACATCGAAGTTCCTTCTGATGACTTTTTATGTACAAAAGCCTTGCAGACTCAACCATCGTATATGCATCCACAATGAATGTTGCGTCAACCTCTTGCAAGATAGTAGTGTGGGAGGCTCGTCATTCCTTTCCTGAAGATGATATGCAAAAAACTCTCTGATGCTAATACCAGTCCTTTGTCCAACCCTTCCCAATGCAGATTGAGAAAATGGAATATCTTCCCTGTACCCATCCTCACCATAAGGAAAAAGAAGAGGATATTGCAAAGCAAGATAAGACGGGTTCAACTCTGTTGTTGATAGAATTTACTAATCGATGTTTGTTTATGTGGCTTTACAACGGATTGATTCTACCAAACAATAATCTTATGATTTTATGTTCTTTGGGAGAGAGAATAGAGAGTTTAGAGAGAGAAATATTGTAATGAGGATTGTATTGATTGTGTGAATTGT
>JAPKLY010001290.1:0-42238 GCA_026898435.1 Prunella vulgaris
TAATTAAGATTTTTTGAGCAATATTCTCACTCTTTCTTTCTTTCTTTCTTTTTCTTACTCATTAATTTATGAATATTATGCAGTGGTCTGAAGAATATGAATGTTTCATTATAAATGGAGTACCAGCTCCAAAGCCATAAAAGGGGGTTTGGTGTTGGTTGTTGGTGAAGAATATAAAAAGGGAATTATTACATATAGAGCCTCTATTAACAAGTGAAACACACCCAAAGACTACTGTTGAATAATATCAATGAGGGCCACTTTTTACCTTTTATACACACGTCCCATCATTCATTTTCCCATATTAAAGCTGTGCATGTCACATCAATACTGTAAACGTCACATCAATCTCTGTCTCTTTACAAACGACGAACCCTGTTCAACACACATCCCACCCCTGCGCATCACTCTCTCTCGTCACTCCCAATTTTCTCTCTCTCTCTTTCTCTAGAAAAACACACATGCAGCGAAGGTAATCAATTCTCACCAGAATGCTCTGAGGAGCCTGGGTACGTAGTCTCACCGATGACCAATTTTCGGCGAGGACTGCGGATCTTCGCCCTAAGAGCCGACGAAAGTTTATCTAGAGGTGAAGTTGCAGCAGCAGACTTAATTCCAGGTGAGTGGTGGCAACTTCGAATTCTTCCGACGAAGGGTTTCAGGACGAATCTCTTCTGGAGATTTTAGGGGTGACATAGTGTGTTTGCTAGCTTTACACTTACGCGAACTTGGTTCGCTTATGTTAATGTTTCCTTTACGCTTCTGGCGTATGGGGTGAATAACATTTGACTTCAAAGAGATTTGTACCCTTTGAGGTGCATTTACTGCAGGTATATGCGACTTAGTCACGCCTTTATGATTGGTGAATGCATGTTGCAGATTATTTGCTAAGTATTGCAAATTTATTATCTTTTGAACTTCAAGTTCATTTTGATTTGTGCGTGGGTCTAAGAATTGCAGATCTTTTACGTTCCAAGTAATTTCATGGCATTTATTTAGTGTGATATTTGTATCTCCCCCTAATGCTAGAAATAGATCTTCATCGAATGTGCAGTCAGCGAATCGGGCCGTAATCTGATCCCCAGTTAAAGGTTCAAGGTATTTAAGTATAGTGGGAGATACAAAACCGATGTAAATACCTAGTATCCTTTGTGGGCCCATAGAGGTTTGCTTAGGTGGCGGTATTGGAACATACACTGCACAACCGAATGTACGCAGATGGGAAATGTTAGGTTCATTTCCACGCACAAGTTATAGAGGGGAATATTCATGATATGCATTTGGTCGGATTTAGATTAGTGATGATGCATGTAAGATTGCATGCCCCCAACATGAAACGGGTAAGTTCGATTTTTGTAGTAGCGGTCTAGCGATTAATTTGAGACGTTTAATTAATGATTCGGCTAGAACATTTTGAGTATGAACGTGAGGGACCGAATGCTTCACTTTGATTCCCAGTGGCATGCAATAATCATCAAATGCCTTAGAGGTGAATACACTGGCATTATCCATGCGAATGGATTTAATGGGATGATCTGGGAATTGAGATTTCAACAGGATAATCTGGGCAATAAGCTTTGCAAAATCAGTATTGTGGGTGGATAGCATGGTAACATAAGTCCACAGAGTGGAGGCATCTATTAGGACCATAAAGTACTACAATGGTCCGGATGTTGGGTGTATCGGTCCACAAATATCTCCTTGAATTCGTTCAAGAAATTTAGGAGATTCCATTCTTACTTTACTACTAGAAGGTCGAATTATTAGTTTATCCATTGTGCAAGCAACACATACGTATTCATTAACAGAAGAGATTTTGTTGTGTGTTATGTTATGGCCAGATGAATTACATAAAATCTGACGCATCATGATTTGTCCGGGATGTCCTAACCACTCATACCATAGTTTGAAAGAATTTGGATCATTAAATTTTAGATTAAGAGCTATATGGAGATTTGAGGGTCCGATGTATGTGTAATACAAACCAGACGAGAAAGAAGTAAGTTTTTCGACAATCTAAATAGTGAGTTATTAATAGATATGCACTATTATCCTCAGTTTGTCTCAATATGATAGTCATTCTCTCAAATGTCTTTAAAACTGAGGAGGGTACGCTTTGATTGTGGAAACAATAAAGCATTTTCGATTATTAATTCGGTACCCATAGGGAGGATTACCGAGGCTCTTCCAGAGCCAACAATTTGAATATCATCGTCGGAAATTGTAGTGACACTTCCTTTCTTCTCAATTAATGTTTGGAAAAATTTTCTATCTTTCAACATAGTACGTGTAGTAGCACTATCTACTAAACACAAAACATTCATCTCCATAAGTACACAGTTGTACGTTTCGATATGAGGAATGCCTGATTTATCAGCCGCACAAGGGGTCATTTAGGTCATACTATATCAAAAACGTAATAATTTTGTAGACAATAGTGATCCACAATTGAGGTTGACTGAAAAAATAAAGCATCGATAAGCAATCAATAGTATCAAAATGTATCATGCAACATAGTCAAATAAAAGCCAGTCAAACATGCTGGGCAACAAAAACAAGTAGTAGCAAAAGTCTAATAAAGAAAGAAAGTAAACAACATGTTGGTGTCGATCACTCATTGCCTCCAAAGTCGTCTACAATCATCTTTTCACGCAAGAGGTCATCCTTCTCCATGTCAAAGCCTGCTCCGGGCAGGTCGGTGTGGTGTGATTCACCTTGAGGAGCCTTTCCCTTTTTGTCTTTTAACATACGTTGATATAGCTCCACTAGATATTTTGGAGTACGACATGAGCGAGACCAATGGTCGTCGCATCCACACTTGTGACAGAGTTGCTTGTTCTGTGCACGTGAGCTCGATGGTTGATCTTGAGGTGCATTCTTGTCAGTTGCACTTTGTTGTGCATTGTTGCGACCTCGGCCTCGTCCCCTACCACGACCTCGACTTTGGGTCGATCCGCAGCCCCCACTCGCATTGTTCCCCTTTCCACGTCTGCGGCCTCTAGAGTTTTTCCGAGTAGTATGTGCTTCTGGCACTGCTTGTGAGCCAACCGGTCTAGTGTTGTGATTTTTCATCAACAGTTGATTGTGTTTTCTGCGACTAGAAGTGCAGAAATGAGCTCGGAATGAGTTTGATACTCTTTGGCCCTGTACTGCTGCTGGAGTAAAAGATTATTCGCGTGGAAAGTAGAAAGAGTTTTTTCAATTAACTGTTCATCAGTTATTGTTTCTTTGCACAGCCTAAGCTGAGAAACAATGCGATGTAGGGCAGAGTTATACTCCGTTACAGATTTAAAATCTTGGAAATGGAGTATTAGCCAATCATATCTGGCTTGGGGAAGGATCACATCCGAAAAACAATTACATGTACTGTAGTACACTCCTACAATCAAAAGTACATATACTTAATAGTACACTAATGCGTTATATTAAAAAGCATGTGTCCTTCCTTGTGTTTTGACCTTAAAAATTGGCCCTCACTGTAACTATCCCAAAAAAAATGCCCACTTAATAAATCAACAGTATAGGCCCAATTGAAAGAAACAAGCCCATTTGGTCAAGGATTTCATATAGGTTCAAGATTGCAGTTCCTTTCTTTACGCAGACTTGTTCGTGGAAAAAAAAATGATTTTGTTGGGCGGATTTTTCGCCCATATTACAGCAGCCGTTCGCAGAAATTTCGTCGCACTCCGTCATGCACAGAGATGAAGGCTACGTCGCGTACAGGGGCGGCGTCTCGCAGTCGTGGGCGCATGGACGGCGTCGCGGCTCGAATTTGAGCACGGTCGTCGCGCGGAACAGGGGACGGTGTCACCGTTGCGTTTTCAGCGCCGTTGCTGTGTCCATAATCATATATATATATATAATATATATATATATATATATACACGTTCCGCAAAATTGGGCTCACGCCTCTAATGATGTGACAAATGGGCCAAAAATATGAAAAGGCTTACAATAAAAAGATCTTGGCCCAACTTCTCCTTCTTCATTACCGTAAAGAGAGTAGGGGCAATTACGGTATTCCAGATTGGCGACGGCAGGTTGCAGCGACGGGCTGGGATGATTTCGGCGACGGGACTCCATGGATTCCGGCTGGAATTGCTGAGATTGCGGCTGAAAAGGGACGGCTTCCATGGCAATTAGAACAGAGGCGTGCTGTGATCGACGCGTCTTTCCGGCGTCGGCTGGGCTGTGAAGGCGGAATCGCGACGGCAGAAATCGGAGCTTCGAATCGGAAGAACTCCAGTCGGCGACGAAGACTCAGAGGTGTGACGATGGCGGTTTTCACGTGTTGCAGAGGTTGAGCGAATCCGGCTGTGAGCGTGGATTGCGACGGTTGTGACGATACAGCAGTAGTGAGTGCAGGCTGTTAGGCTTCTTGGAGTGGTGAGTGTTTGAGAGGATGACAGTTATGGGTGTGAGCAGAGGTATGGACTTGGTCAGGTGGGCGTTCTGTTGGCAGAGTGTGATTGTGTGATTCGTGGGAGAGAAATAACGCACTTTTTCCTCAAAATTGATTCCACGGTGAAGTTGAAACCTTCACGTGGGCCCGCTGCAATTGACTCAATTAATATATAAGCATATATTGCTTCAATAATCTCCATTTACCAACAAAAAATACCCATCTCGACAATTAATCTCAAATTAATCAAATTATGCATAAAAATACAAGAAATCCTATCAAAATTAGCAATTTAAAAACACGAATTTCGAGTAATTTTCATACCAATCAATACACACTCATAATTTTAACAATATTCATAAACAAAATTACATTATTGAAATTGGGAAATTAAAGATGAACTAATACAGATAAAATAAAAAATTTGCAGCTCGATTTTCCACCTCGTGCCGCTCATCGTTTTCGTTGTCTTGATGAATTTCTTTGCACTTCGACTCGCTCTTATTTCACAATTCTGAGTTCTTTCGGTGTTGTCGAGTAAAGAACAAATGCAATTACCTCCCTCAAGGACCGAAATTGTTTTCCTTTGTGGTAATAAAATTGCAAACTTAGATAATTGGGTCAAAATTTTGAAGTCTCACAGTTAGTGAGAGAAAGAAGTTTTTTGTCTCATAACTTATGGAGTATCCGTTTTGGTCCTAACTTAGATTTTGGTCTCATAAGACTTTGGTTTGTCCAATTTTGGTCTCATTTTCCCTTGAAAAAGTGAAAATAATGTGCTTTTTGCCATGCGCGGTATTCATGGTAGTTAATCAATTTGGAATTTTTCGGCATCCTTGCTGATATTTTATTATTTTCTATTAACATTTAAGTGATACGAAAAAAAAAATTTGACAACCACATTAACAAGGATATCCGAAGTCCCAAATTCAACCACCACGTGCGTCGTGTATGGCAAAAAAGTAACATTATTTTCACTTTTTCATCGAAATGGGACCAAACATTAACCCAAGGAATTATAAGACCCAAATCTAGAAATAAATTTTTTTTAGACCAAAAGCGCACACGTGATCTATTATGGAACGAAATTTTTTTTGATCTCAAAGTTAGTGCAATGTGTGTGCTGTTATTAAGGTAAGATGTTCAGATCTTCCAGCACCAGCAGTGTTCCGTGGCCGAGTCTCCATATTCCACCCTCGCAGACGTTCCTCAAATGTAATATCATATTTCTTTTCAAATTTTATAGGGTTAGGATCCGCTAACATTTTTTTTACATCATGGTCACTTTGAGGAAGATCGATCATTTTCACAGTGCATCCATTATTTTCATTTTTTGTTATTGATATGTGCCATCGAGCAAAATTACCCAAGTCCTAAGTGTCAAATAAAATGCACGTGAGACACAAAATGTGTGCAGGCAACATAGCTTATTTAATTTGTTTATGTTAAATAATATTAAAGTAACACCTAATTGCATTTATAACGAGGAATCTAGAATGCATATTGCACTAATTTTGTACACGCCGTGACACTATCATGTGATATTTTAAGTGGTCACCTGATTTTCAATGAATAGTTACATTTATTTTAGAGGAATAGTTACGAATGTAAAAACGTAACTGGCAGGTGTCCAATTATGATTATACAGTGAAAATAAAGGTGTGATTATTAAAAATGCACTTAATTTAGTCAGTGCAATTGGTGCGCAAGAAAATTAAATGTATATATAGTTGTGTATCTCATGTATCTCGAACAAATAGTCTTCTCCTTTATTTAAAAGTTTAAAAAGACGTAGAAATATCTTTTCTTTTATGCGTTTAGTTTTGCTCTCTTCTGCTGTATGGGTTTCTTCTTATTGTGGCTGCAAATCACAGTATTAACATCAATATATTGATCATATTGAAAGACTAAAACATGTCTAACAACCATTTTCTATCATATTATTGTTCCCCTAAATTTTATTTTTTGGTAGAATAATAGTTTTATAAGTATGGCAGGGTTGGTGGCTAAAGAAAAAATAAAAGATACATAATTTATAAAAAGTTTTGTTTTAAAAAGAATAATTATATATATATGTATATATTTGTATTTATAAGTTGGTATGTACGACATTTTTCATATAATTTAAGTACACTACGAATCATTGTGGTACAGAGCAATAATACACTAATTTATTCAATGGTACATACGCATAATCTATAATACACATCGATGGAATTATTATCGACAAGTATCGCTGATAAACAAAGATAATAATGTGATGTGATGGGCACAGTACACGATGTGATGTGAATAGTGACATACGCCACATCAATTGTACCTTTTGTCAGTGTATTAAATGCGCAAGTATTAGCCGATGTAAATTTTATGAACTATAATACACTCGTTTACTCACAAGTACATACATAAGCTCAATAGTACACTCCTACATATTTTGGCCCACATTGTAATTACACAAATCAGCTATCCTTCTTTGTGATTTGCCATGTTAAAAAGTCCCTACATGTAAGTGACCTTATAATAAATTATAACTCTTTTTTAAGCGAATATTAATTTATGTGTAAATTTCTTAAAATTTCTACTCATCTCAATTTTTCCTACATGCCCATCTTCTTTTGCTCTGTATCGATGAATTTCTTTTCACTTCGACTTTTTCTTATTTTACATTCAGAAGATTGAGAGTTCTTTAAGCGTATAACAAATACAATTACCTCATTCAAGGGCAGAAATTATTTTTCTTGGTGATATTAAAACTACCAAGCAAGATAATTAGGTTACTTTGATGTTTGAAATTAAGTTTGTGCAATGTGTGTGCATCATTATAACCGAGACCAAAAATATACTATATAAATGTCAAATAAAATGCAGATAACTTATTTAATTTTTCTATATTAATTAATATTCTATTAACACTTTGCATTTTGTAAAGAAAAATATGTATTGAATAAGTTTTGTACGTACCAGATATGCTGTGATATCTAAGTGCATTTTTAATAAAATTACCTAGCTTTGGGTGATTGTTGCATTTTTTTTAGGATTAGTTATGATTGTTTAACCATAACTGGTCCTAGCTATCCAAATACAACAATTCAGTGAAAATAAGGGTGATTTTTAAAAATACAATCAATTTTCATGACGAGACGATGTTGGGTAAATTCATGATTTAGAATTGTGAATAGTGATTAATTAACAAACACATTACATGTACTCAAACTCTTTTTTTTTACACGAAAAAATGGACCATGCACACTCATAATTTTAGCAATATTCATAAATAAATTTATATTATTGAAATAGGGAAATTAAAGATGAACTAATACAATTAAAACAAAAAATTTGCAGCTCGATTTTCCACCTCGTGCCCCTCATCGTTTTCGTTGTCTTGATGAATTTCTTTGCACTTCGACTCGCTCTTATTTCACATTGTTGGAATCGGTCATGGTGATTGATTTCTGGTTAAGTGGTGGAGTAGGCCAATTGATAGGAATTGACCGTGGATTACTCTCAGGCCCATCACTTGGATTATTCAAGAAATTAATTTGATTGGGCTTACGTGGTTAATCTTTCCATGGGCCAAATAATTGAATTAAATGTGGCCGTAATTGGTGTCTGTGCACCAATAATTTTGGACCTAGGCTGGCTCGACTTAAAGCCATAATCAATAAAATGGGCAACTTAAAGAAAAGTAGCCTCTTTGTCAAATTTTGTGAGATGGCTCATATGGAAATATTGATTACGATGCCAATATTGTGGCAATTCAACTGCCAAATTACGTTGACCAAAATTAATTGAATTTTTGGGTCCTATAATATTATGGATATATTTCCATAAGTTTTGAATTCCTTGATTATTATTCAAGATTTTAATTTGGGATTAAATATTTGTGCTTGAGAGCACAAGTGGTGTTCGGATATAAATTCGAAAAGAATTTTTGACTCATTTAATTATTTTGAAAATTACTCTTGAGTCAATACAGAGATTAAACTCTCATTGGAAATTGTGCTTTGTGCTTTGAGAGCGCAAACAATATTTTTGGATTTAAATTCAAAAGATATTTGACTCGTTTAATTAATTTGATAATTATTCTAGAGTTAACAGTGGGAGGTTAAGACCCTTGTATTTTGGACATAGTCCAAAGGGGTATTGATTCATTTTAATTAGTTTGATAATTATTTTTGAGTCAAATGTGAAGTTAAGACTTCATTAATAATTGTGCATGGGATGCACAAATTGTGGTTTGGACTCAGTTCAAAAGCTATGACTCGTATTATTTAGTGAAGAATTATTTAAGAGTCAAAAGTAGAAAATACGGTCACATTTAACATTGAATTTAATTTTTGGTATTTTGACCAAAATGAATATGAATTCAATAGTAAATTCAAAATGCTTGATTTTCCAAGTTGTTTCGAGATTGTGTCCAAACTAATATTTGATAAAATATTAATTGAAATGGATGAGCAATTAAAATATGTGAATGAATTCTCACAATAAACACACTCGAATGTGGGGGAAGAATAAGATGTCACCACAAAGATATTCGAATATGGTGGGGTGATTAGCTAAGGCGTGACCTTAAAGCTAATAGAAAATCAAAAGGCAATGGATGCCTATGAATAAATTCCACAACAGTTGTGATTTGTTCAATCTGGTGTAAAGTCACCACACAAGGAGATAAATTTCTGCGGAATGATAAGTAAGGATAGAATGATCCTAAAATTATCTCGAAATGTGGGGGTGACTTGTAAAAATTGAAGCACTAGTAGTGCTTATCGGTGTTGATTGAACAAATTAGAAATATTCCTAAAATGGAATAAATATTCAGTTGTGTTAAAATGATACACAAAAATGAATAAGCTAGTAGAAGGAATGAGTCTGAAACCCACAAATAAAATTAACACAGTGGTAACCCAACCATGATGACTGGAGATCCTAAGAACTTTGTTCAATGGGAAAATGAAACTGTGAAGGTTGTTGTAAAGAAAACACTTGAGAAATATGACTATTCCTAACAGCACAAGATCAAGTGTTGAGACCCGTAACATGTGGTAAAGGTTAAGTTTTAAAAGTTTTAATGATTCCAAAGAGATAGAGTATTACGGGATACTCAAATGGAGATCACCTATATAAATGAGAAGTGAGGGCCGCTTCGACCAAACATTTATGAATTCAAAGGGAGTCCATGGCCAAAACGGACAAAAATGTGAGAACAAACAAAGTCGAAACTAAGTTGTGTCTGCACTGTTGATTCGGTATACACTAAGGAGGACTAGTTCAAGGCACTGCATCCACTAACCCGCCGGTGTACCCGATGGTGTATGACTATGAAAAGTTCAAGGACACAAGCTACTTATCCGGAAGCAATGAGGTTTCACATGAACTGAACTATGTGTCTGCATTGTTATAGGTGCAATTTCCACTCATGTGGGGGATTGTTGGAATTTGGTTTTGAAAGAGTTTTTAAATGCTCTAATTTTGACCAATTTAACGGAGGGCAAAATAGTAATCTCAATGAGATTTAGTATAATCGATTTGTTCTACTTGCGTATTAGTTCATTGAGGTATTTTTCGTTCTCAAAACCGAATTACGGTGAGTGAGAAATTAATTCATAAAGTGAGGAAATAAATAATGATGTGGAGAAATAATAGGTGAAAATAGATTAAAATATTTATTTTCATAAAGGATAAGATTTAATCAGGATCCTTGCCAAGTCATTGATCTTTAAGATCTCTGATTCTAGCCGTCGGATCAGCCAAGTCAGTGATCCAGACAATCTCCACATCAGCATTTGAGTAGTCCAGATTCATGGATTTTAATGCCTCCGTATGTTCCGCTTTTGAAGCAGTTATAACCACCCACTAAGATAGTGGGATTATTCCTCCGGTTAATCCTAATTGAGTGGTAATTTGTATCTATAAAATAGGAGTGTCTTGCATTCATTTTAGGGTCACGAGTAACGACGATGTTACGAAATAGATAGAATCGAGTCTCTCTCTCTCCCCCTTTTATGCATTTAGAAGGTTCAGTTCATAACTTCTGATGTTCGTCTTTCCTCTGTGTGTAGTGGTGCTACTAACACAGAGATGTCAAAATCGTTTTACATTTGGAGACGATACGCATTCCTGTGAGCACTAGCCATGGCATATTTCGTCTTGCGAGAAAAGGATTTTTCCTTGACTCGGTTTTTCTGTGTGTTTGTTCATGAATATTCCAGTTTTTCATCCGTAGTATATTCTAATATTTCTTTTTGTATACGTTTTTACATTTCAGAAATATTTCTCCAACAGCAAGGTATGGGGGAATTGTGGGTGGTAATTTGAGACAGCTATAGCTCTGTTGGGGTATTGTGACGCGGCAGAAAATACCGTCTGGTGTTGAATTGGCCGCGGGCAGTGAGGAATTAGGCAGTTGGTCATCGGATATAGGTTCTACCTCCGTCAAACAGGTAGGTGGAAAAGGGGGCATAGTAGATGGGGGCGGCCAAAATGATGGGCTGCCGGTGGTGCTGTTATGGAAGTCATCGGAATTGTGGAGGGCAGAGTCATGGTGAAGTAGCTGGACAACGGTGATTTTTGCGTGTTGGGCGTATGTGAAACTGGAAATGGAGGTGAGCCTATGGTGGTGGTGAGATGGAATAGTGGCTGTGGGATAATTGATGGGGTGGTTGTGGGATTGAAGGGTAGTATTTGGGTGGTGGTTGGTGGTGTAGCGATCGGCGGTGGGTTGGGGGTCTCTCTCTCGGTGGTAGGTTGGTGACGATTGAATATGCGTTCTAGTTTAATTGCAAACTCATATGCATCAAAAAGGGACTTGGGATTAAGCACCCGAATTTGTTCTTGAAATTGAGATTGCAAGCCTTGAATGTATCTCGCCACTAGCTGCTTCTCTGTTTCATTAGTATTAATTTTCTGAAGGAGGTGAGCAAACTCTTTTGAATAGGCATGTATGGTTCGTGTATCTTGGTGAAGGGTTTGAAATTTGGGGTATAGATTGGTGGGTGAATGGTGATTTGTTCGATCCAAGAACTCGAGGCGAAGTGTCTCTAATTCTTGAGCAACATCGTGTAACTGCTCTCAAAGAAGAGATAAATCGTGATGTTTGCGTCTGGGAGGCATCACGAGAATCGTTACTGACTCCAGATATAGAATATATAATAGTATATATTATATTTCCTTATTGTTGAGATATTTAATGATTTGATTAGATTTACTAGGATTTTTAATATCGTATATTGATTTGTTCAGATGTATTAGAATTTCGTTTAGTATTATAAATGGGTGTCTCATGCCTATTGTAAAGGGAGTTTAATATTGAATTGAAAAGAATTGGGTTTAGTCCCTCTTACCCGTGTTTTGTTAATTGTTCTCTGTTATTCATATGAATCAATGAATTTAACAATTATAATCACGAAGATCATATTATCCGGAATTCAGAGTTTGAATCAACAGATTTATGATGGTATCGTCTTCTCGCTGCATCAGTTGGTATCTAGAGTCAGTAACGACTCCTATGATGCCTCAGAGACGTGGTTCCAGGCATCATGATATTGCTCTTCTCCAAGAGCCATTGACAGCAATTGTTCAAGAATTAAAAAATCTACGTTTTGAGTTTTTGGATCAAGCGAATCACCATTTACCCACCAGCTCGTACACCAAATTTCAATACCTTCACCAGGGTACACGATTGATTCACGCCTATTCAACAGAATTCTCACATCTCCTTCAACAGATTGATACCCACGAATCACAAAAACAATTAGTGACACGATACATACAAGGGTTGCAGTTTCAATTTCAAGAAAAAATTCGAGTGCTCAATCCTAAATCACTTTTTAATGCACATGAATTTGTGATTATGTTGGAACGCCGATTTAATTGTCGTCAAACCACTGCCACCCGCGTATTGCCCAACCCACCACCTATGGCTACACCACCGACGACCACCCAAAGACTGCCCTCCCACCATGGCGCACCACCAGTTCCAAAAACCATCCAGAAATCAACCGTCCACCCCACGATATCAAACCCGCACCCTGTTACGCATCGCCGCCCCAACGTTGCGGCAGCACCGTCTCACCCGCCATTGCCAAAGCCAGCCACTATACCGGGTCCACTCTCATTTTCAGTTTCACACTCCCCCACCACCATAGATCGATAATGAAATACATCGCGGACTCCAGTCATGCCCCTCCATCAGACGCCATCAGCCACTGCCTCCACACCAACGATTGCTTCCCCAATGATCGCCGCCGCACCAGAGCCAGCCGACGCAATGCCGCCGCGACAGATACCTCCGCTCGTACCCTTCTGGTCCAGCGACAGTGGCCCATGGCTGTCGGGCATCCGATCGCGCACCGGGCACCATCGGCGTCCTCTACTTCTATTTCACTTACAACCAGTGCTTTCCGCCACAACGTAGCCCCGATTGTTGCTTGGCCCAAAGCCGTGATAGGCCTACCAGCCCCTAACGTCGTGACCGTCGCCCACTCAACCACACGTTGGGACCCATGATAATCGCACCGTCTGCGCTTCGCACCTATCTGGCGCCTACCATCATTCATGGCCCAATCCCAGTAGCCACTTTTTCTGGTCAATTTTCGCCTGCAGGATCTGATGTGTGCTGCGTGGAGTCTTCTACTTTTGGGCTGTTGCCCTAATTGAAACACATGGGCCTAATTTTCCATCATCATGTGGGCCAATTGAATCTATTAATTGGGTTCCTGAGGATTGTGGGCCTTAGGATTTGGTTGATTCTTTGGCTCCGAATTGTTCTCAAATATTAAATGCTAACCACATTTGCTTTGATGATTTTGGAGGCTTTGATTTTACTAATTATCATTATTTTTTAAATAATGATAGTTATTTTGGTGTTCCTGCAAAACTTCCGTTGGTTTATCATCTCAAGACTTTTGGCCACATACGTACTGCAGATATTTCTGAAGTCCATGGATTAGAGATATTTGTTTCTCTTCTTGAAATTGAAGGTATCGTCGCTGTTATTCTCCTATTTATGTTACAGATTCTTTCAAATTCGAGGAAGAATTTTTCGAAGCGGGGAAGAATGATGTAGATATAGAATATATAATTGTATATATTATATTTCCTTATTGTTGAGATATTTAATGATTTGATTTATTAGGATTTTTAGTATCGTTTATTGTTTTGGTTAGATTTATTAGGATTTATATTAGTATTATAAATAAGTGTCTCAAGCCTCTTGTAAGGGTAGTTGATTTTGATGAATTAAAGTTTAAAGAGTGCTTTCTCTTTTATTTTCGTGTTCTGCGCTTCCGTCTGCATCATTTCCACAAGTGAATATGTGTTCACTATTGGAGGAGGAGCGGTATCGTGGAAGTCCACGAAATAAACTTGCATAGCCCGTTCCACTATGGAATCGGAGTTCATCGCATTATATTTGGCGGGTGAAGAGGCCGAATGGCTTCGTAATTCTTTGGAGGACATTCCGTGTTAGAATAAACCAGTGCCATCGATAATGATACATTGTGACTGTCAAGCTACTATTGGTAGAGATTCGAACAGTATGTATAACAGAAATCAAGACACATACGTTGTCGACACAATATCGTTAGACACTTGATCTCGATCAGAGTGATAACCATTGACTATATACAGTCAAGGGACAATTTAGTGAATCCGCTCACAAAAGAAATAAATCGAGATCAAATGAATAGGTTGATAGAAGGAATGAGTCTAAAATCCATAAGTAAAAATTGAAACAACGGTAACCCAACCTTGCTGAATTGAGATCCCAAGAACTTGCTTCAATGGGAAAACTAAGCTGTTGACGTTTGTGATAAAGAACTTGAAAATAATGACCATTCCTGATAACCTAATGTGAAGTGTTCTAAACCCCGTGAGATGTGGTGCAGGCTAAGTTTCTTAAACTTTTAATGATTCCTAAAGTCCAGGAGAGACTGAGTATAACGGGATACTCGAAAGGAGATCACCTATATATATGAGAAGTGAGGGCCACTTCGACCAAGCATTTATGAAAACAAAGGACATCCATGGCCAAAACAGACAAAAACGTGAGAACGAATCAAAGTCGGGGCTTCATTGTGTCTACATTATGGTCTAGACATACACGATGGAGGATTAGTTCAAGGCATTGAGTCCACTAAACAGCCAATATGTTCGATTGTGTCAGACTATGGAAAGTTCAAAGTCTCTAACTACTTTTCAAATCCAAAATTTTTAAGTCGCTTTATAGCATTTAAATTAACATGCCCTAATCTAAAATGCGATAAAGAGGAGCACTTAACAGAGTAAACATAAGTAGAAGCGATTTTATTGATAACGTTTTCACCTTTACGGCGTACAATCATAACAGACATTTTGAATTGTCAGTTTTCAAATTAACCTTTACCTAGAAAGATACCAAACTTACTAAGTACAATTTTGTCAGAATCAAACACTAGTTTAAACTTATGACTAATCAATAGTGATCCTGAGATCAGGTTCTTTCGGATGTCCGGGACATTTAGCACATCCTTCAGAGTAAGCTCTTTTCCCGATGTGAGCTTTAGCACAACCGTTCCTACACCAGCAACTTCAGAGTATGACGTATTTCCCATGAACAGTTTTCTCCCATCAGTTGGAGAATAAGTGGAGAAGGCAGATTTCTCCGAGCATACATGATAGGTGGCACCAGTATAACCATTCATTCTTGTTATCCACCATGTTAGATTCAGTTACCATAACAGACATATCCAAATATGTGATCTTTTGTTCAGCGACATTCACAGTGTCCTTCCCTTTTGGTTTTGGCTTACCTTTGTCATCTTGATGAGGCAGACGACATTCACTGGCTCTATGATTTGGTTTGCCATAGTTGTAGCAATTTCCAATGAATTTCTTCCTTGCAGTAAAGTTCTTCCCCACAACAGCTTTCAAATTAGGTCATTTCCTCTTGTTAGACGGACCATTCTTCTCTATCAGATTTGTCTTGGCCTCGAGAGAGGTTGTTGAGAGTTTTCCCTCTCTCTTACGGTTATTTTCCTCGATCCGGAGCCTCACAATAACATTTTCCAAGCTTATATCCTTTCGCTTGTGTTTCAGTTAAGTTCTAAAGTCCTTCTATGAAGGTGGTAGTTTCTCGATCACAGTTGCGACCAGAAAGAGTTCTGAAGTTCAAATCCCTCAGAAGCAATGTTGTGGAAAATGACCTGCAGCTTTTGAACTTGTTCCACAACAGACCTGTTGTCTTCCATCTTGAAGTCAAACAGTGAAGCTACGACTAACTTCTTCGTTCCAGCAACTTCAGTCTTATACTTTTCTCCAAAGTATTCCATAGAGACTTGGATGTGTGTTACTCGCAGTATACATTATATAGTGGATCAGCCAACCCACCCAACACGTAGTTTCTGCACAAGTAATCTACATTCGCCCAAGCACTACTACACATATTAACTTAGAGAGCTTCACTTGTAGAGCTCTTGTTAAAATGAGCTATCTATGTTATCACTTAGAGAGTTCATTTTAACAAGAGCTCTCCAAGTGAAGCTCATTTGGGCCAAAAATAAAAATATAAGAATAAAAATCACTTATAAAGCGGACTTCAAAGCGGTTCAAAACCACTATATAGGAACTAGCGGTTAAGAACCGCTATACAAGTGGCCTAATTATCTCCCTTTCTTTCGCATTTCACAACAATCCTTAGTTTTTTGTTTTTTAAAGTGATTGTCTAATTCGAACCGGCCCACACAACAACCCCTAATTACACAGAAGGCCTATGTATATATATATATATATATATATATATATATATATAATTATAACCTGCCCGTATATGTATATATATATATATATATATAAAATATCCTAACTTAGGCATATATATGTATTTCTAAAGTTAGAATCAATATATACTTTTGGATTGTTGTCTTCTTCTCCGTGAATAAGAAAAATAGGCTTCTTCATTTTGTTATATATACGCTCCACACCGCCACTCTCCGCCTGATGCCGCCGCTCTCCGCCGTAGATCCGTCGTTCGCTGAAGCCGCCGTAGATCCGCCATTCGCTGAAGCCGCCGTAGATACGCCGTTTCGCTGAAGCCGCCGCTCTCCATCTAAAGCCACCGCTCTCCGCCTGAAGCCACCCTCTGCCGTAGATCCGATGGCGTAGATCTGAAGGCCGCACATCTGGAAATGGCGCATTGTCTAAAAACGGTTTTTTATGTTTTTATGTAGATATTTGTTGAAGTTTTTTATGTAGATATCTGTTGAAATTTTTATGTTGAAATTTACTCTGTTTTTTATGTTTTAATGGAGATATTTGTTGAAATTTTTATGTTTTCAGTCGCCTATTTGTGATACTAATGGTTGTTTAATTCCTATTTGTGATACTTATGCTTTAATGGTTGTTTAATTCCTATGTGTGACACTAATGGTTGTTTTCAGTCACCTATTTGTGATATCTATTAAAATGTTTATGTTTTCTTTAATTCCTACAACATCAATTGATTTTCTACTTAAATGTGTTTATTGTGATTTCCTCATAATACAACCAATTTGTTTCATTTCACAGATTCATATTAATGGTTCGGATGAAATTAGCACTAAAAAAATATTAAAAAAAAAAAACCTTACAGAGCGGTTCATAACCGCTATGCAAGAAAAAAAAAAATTAAAAAAAATGAATTTGAGCTTAGAAAGCGGTTCTGTAACCGCTCTCTAAGCGCGACCCAACTTAGATAGCTTTCGCTTGGAGAGCTCATTTAACCGCTTTCTAAGTGGATTTTCGTGAGCTCTCCAAGCCTTTTTCTGTATTAGTGAAGTATCATAGATAATTCTTGTTGCCTGATCTGCATTATCAATAGGGATTGACAGATTGTCCTCCTTGAGGTATTTCACCATAGAGAGTGTGGTCAGATAGAATAACATCTTCTTCAGACATCTCTTAAAATCCGCACCGAAAAACTTTTCCAGTTTTTCACCATGTACCATCACAGATTTCATAGTTCCAGGTTATGATGGTGGGAAACTAGTTAACCCCAAAGGGTTAGGGTTCCCCACAAATGGATTAGCACTGGAAGTTCCAAGAAATGGATTTCCATTGAAAGAGTTGTCATGAAAATCCCAAAACTATTGTGTAGAGGGATTTGCAAACGGATTTCCAGAAGAATTCCCTACAAAAGGGTTTCCTGGAACATTCAAATTGAATGGATTTCCAGAAGAATTTGGATGTACCGTATTAGTTTAGAGGAGTGCATCAAGAGATGCCTAGATATCAGGCGGTTAACCAGCAATCGTAACAGTAAGAGCCTAAATATCGTTTTCAACATTAGTACTGTCATCAACACCAACGTTAACAAGTGTCATAGACACATCAACATCGTTCCCTGAGTGAGTCGACATAGCAGTAAGGTTAAGGTATGTATATTTTTCGTCTTGCGATTGTAAGAACCGTACTGCAATATATCAAATAAATCAGGAAGGTAAACACACGAAACTAAGTCAAGGAAAATCCTTTTCCCACAAGACGAAATACGCCCTGGCAAGTGCTCATTGGAATGCGTATCATCCCCAAAGGTATAATAGTTGCCACATAGATATCAGTAGCGCCACTGATATAAATGTATCGATGAACGAACTTGACAGTTGAGATGAGAGAAGAAATATTTCAAGAGGGCGAGATAATTTTTGGAGGCTGAAACTTTAGGATTTCTGAATGAATGATAATGAGGGACGAAGTGGATCTATTTATAGGTACACAACTCATATGGGGGTTGAGAAAAACGGGGGAGTAAATATTCAGAAGTAATCTTTTTAAATTCGAATAAAATCTGAAAAATTAACAAATATCAAATATTCAAAGATATTTAATTCAAATTTAAATCCGGATAACTTGAGCAACAAGAACCAACTTAAGGCTTAATTCGGGTGGGCTCAGACAAATGTTATTGGGCCTCAATTAATTATTTAAACAATTAAGCCTAAAAATTAATGGCCCATAAAAGGATTTTGGGTCTCCAAAAAAGTAGATGGGCTCCCAAAGCCTAATTGCCAAGAACTAAGAACCACAAACCACGAACCTCGAGCCCGAGTTGGACCGGGCGGCGGCGGCGGTGCGCGCGCGTGTGTTGTGCATAGGAGAGAGTCTCCAACCACTTTATTTGGAAAGCTATCCCAAGTTGCTATATATATCTTTTGTGAATTCTTACATGAATTCCAACGTAATACAAGCAAGACCCACTTGCTTGCACCCATTCCCACTATCAAGGTTTTTCCCTCCATTTTCATTGGATGATTTCTCACTCACCGAAATTTGGTTTTGAGATTTTCAATATACCACGATTATTTACTCCTTGAGTAGGACAATTGTATTATTGGGACAATCCTAAGTGTTTTGATTAGATCCCAAAACCCCTGATGAATTTGCCTAAGTATAGTTCATCAGGATGATAGTTTCAGGATAGTTAGCTTAGAATAGATTTGTCTATTCACAGGTATTCAGTTCAGGGGGAACGTGTTGAAGATTGAAGACTGATGGTGGCGTCCTAAAAGTCTGAAGTCCTGAAGATGGTCAACCTGAAGCTGCAACCTGAAAAACCTAGAAGTAGTCCTGAAGCTGCGTAGAAGCCATCCTGAAGAAGACCACTGATCCTGACTAACTGAGTAGACTAAGCATGCTTAGGGAAGTCTCTATCAGTGAAAGCATAGTATAACCTTGATCAGGCTGAACGTCTTACTGATGTTCATAAGTCCTGACTTGGGCCTAGTATCAGCTAACCTGATACTTGTAAGTCATGAGACCCGAAGGTTACATGTGCAAATGGAAGTCTGAAGAAGTAAAAGGAATGCCAGTGTCTCCAACATAAGACAAATATTTATTCTGAGTAAAGAACGAGAGACTCAGAGTTATAAATGTATGAGGTTCAGTAAAGTCAAAGCCGATAAGCTAGCCGTTGGACAAACAACCATTAAGAAGGCGACACGTATGTACGGAGACTGAGCGCATTTAATGCTTCTTAGAGGTGCAGACGGCGGATCAGAAACTTTGCCATACTAGGTATGGGTTTTGTCAGATAAGGACAACCAAACCTGCACCTACCCAAAATAGAAGGCTTTGAAACGGATCTCTTCAAACAGATCTATTTCAAACCCTCCTATAAATACAGAAGGCCTTGCTCCCATTCAAGGCTAACGAGAAATTTCCAAGAGAAAGCTCTCAAGATTCCAAGCACTCAAAGTTCATTTGAAGCAACACTCTGAACCTTTAAATTTCCCTAGTGTTGTAGTAGGAATCTTTCTGTATTTTGCTTAGAGTATTGATCCCATCCATAGAACTATTTTGTATAGAGGGATCAATACACAATAGTTGGAAAAATGAATACCAAACCTCTCAGGTTGTGAGTTGGTTGGTAGGAAGGACTGCGACTTGTAAAACGCCCAGGGGTCAGTTCCTAAGAGAGGAAGTTGGCTACTCGTGTCCCTTGGCACATAAAAATCAAGTACCTATCCTCAGGGTTTGAGGATAGCTTCCTGTTAAATCAAGTCGTGGACATAGGAGTTAGTTATCTCCGAACCACATTAAAAAGTCCCCTGTGTTCTGATTTACTTATTGCTTAGGATCATAACTGTCATACATATTAAACTGAGCATCCTTGCATTGTTTTCAAAACATCAGGACTGATTAATCATCCTGATCCTTAAAACTGTGCACCAGCCTTAATCACGTTTTCTCTAAGCAAAAATGATAAGTTTTCAGAACTAAAACGAGTAGAAACTTAAGGGCTCACATTCCCCACTAAACTGAGCTTACTGGGATAGCTATCCAACTGACTTGCTTCTGAGCTGTCAGTCGGTGGGTTATCTCTACAGAGCTTCTGAGAGCACAACTCTAACTTAGCTATTTGGTTCGTTGCTGATCCGTCCCTACTGCCCCTGTGGACCATCAGTTTAACTAAAAATCTCAGGATCTTCCTGACTAAGTCTGAAAGAGAATTTTCCTGAAGTTTTGGGAAATTCTGACATCAGTGTATTCCCCCCATACACTGATTATACTCATTTCGGGACTAACAAGTGGTATCAGAGCAGTGGTTCAAAAGACCACTGACTTTGTTTACCAACAGTTTCTGAGGAGAAACTTTTGGTGGTCAACTGAACAGATCTGTTTCTAAAAACTTGCATACATGGCATCCGGTTCTAAGCGCCTTGAGGGCAATCTTCCTGAGTTTTTTATTGATAACTATGACTATTGGAAATTCAGGGTCCTTGCACATCTCTACTCCATCCATGATCAGATGCCAAAGGTGATCGAGAATGGACCTAACAAGTTCATGACTAACCGATCCACCACCTGGCCTGTAGCTGGTAATGTCCCTGTTCCGGCTGCAGGAGATGAGCCTGTGGAGAGGTCCGCATGAAGATTCGAGAAGCTGAACTCTCATTTCGGCATGTATAAGAAGTTTTACACTGACTCTCGTGACCGCAGGTATTCCAGCCCCAGGAGGGATGAGAGGAGGGTTTCTGATTCCAGGGGAGAGAGAGAGATGAGCCTGAGCACCGGAGAGATGAGAAAAGCTCCAGAAGGAGAGACGATGCTGAGACCAGAAGATCCAGCTCTAAACCTGAACGATCATCAGGGAGCCGGAGGGAGTCATCAAATAAGAGGTACACTGATAAACTGGGTGTTAGTGATGTAGATAAGTGCTACCATTGCAAGAAGACCGGACATTATCAGTATGATTGTCCGGAGCTCAGTGCTCGCGAGAGAGAAGATCAGAGAGCCAAAAGAGATCTCAGGGCATCATATCGTAGACCGATGATTGCTGAGGATTCCTCAGATTCAGATGGCCCAGGACGCCAATCCCCTGAACACTTCTCCGATGAGGAGTATGATGATCTCTGCCTGATGGCAGATGATGAGGTATGTTCTTCTGCCTCTTCTCCTGATCACGCACCTGAGCTTAGCTCAGATTCAACAAGAGACCTCGACCTTCAGCTTGCCCTTGATGAATTGATGGTTGATTTCTCGAGGTTGCAGGAGACTCATATTCACATAGTGGATGTGAATGCACAACTGAGTGGAGAGAATGATCGGTTAACTAAGCCTCTCAGAATAAGAGATACTGAGGAAGCACTAAGGTTAGTCAACCTCCAGGAAGATTTGCTTGATGCCCGGAATAGGCATGATGAAACTCCAGTGGCGGTTGAAAGACTGAATGCTATAATCAGCTCACTGATTGAGACTCATGATACTGATCTGTTCCTCGCTTAGGAACAACAGAAGATTGAGCGGATAGCTCTGAGAGGGATGTTCGAAACTGAGTGGCAAGATCGCCTTACTGCTGAGCAAACTGCTTGGTATCTTGAACTGATCTCAAAAGAGGCTGCTCATCAGAAGCTGGTGCTTCAGTACACCACTGAGCTTGAGGCCCTGAAAAAGGAAAATGTGCACCTTGAAGTAAAGCTGGAGAAGTTACACAAATCTTCCCTAGTGGTTGATGAGTTAACAATGATCTCCCAGCATACTGATGGTGCTAAAGTTGGGTTAGGCTATTGTTGGTCCCGAAACAAGTATAAATCAGTGTATGGGGGGGGGGGGAATACACTGATGTCAGATTTTCCGGAAAGGCTCAGGAAAATGCTCTTTCAAATCTAGTCAGGAAGATCCTGAAGTGTTCTATAAACCTGATGGTCCTCAGTGACAGCAGGGACGGATCAGGGAAGAACCAGAAAGGCTAGGTCAGAGTTGTGCTCTCAGAAGCTCAGTAGAGATAACCCACCTACTGACAGCTCAGAAGCAAGTCAGTTGGATAGATATCTCAGTAAGCTCAGTTTAGTGCGGAATGTGAGCCCTTAAGTGTTTACTCGTTTTAGTTCTGAAAACTTATCAGTTTGCTTAGTGAAAACGTTGTTAAGGCTGGTGCACAGTTTACTGATCAGGATGACAAGTCAGTCCTGATGGTTTTTCAGAAGCAATGCAAGTATGCTTCAGTTTAATATGAGTGACAGTTTATGATCCTGAGCAGAATAGTAAATTAGCACACAATGGTCTTTTTAACGTGGTTCGGAGATAACCAACTCCTACGTCCACGACCTGATTGAACAGGAAGCTATCCTCAAAACCCCGAGGATAGGTACTTGGGTTTTACGTGCCAAGGGACACGAATAGCCAACTTCCTCTCTAAGGAACTGACCCCTGGGGTGGTTTTACAAGTCCCAATCCTTTCTACCAACCAACTCACAACTTGAGGGGTTTGGTATTCACGTTTTCCAACTATTTTGTATTGATCCCTCTAACAAACCAGTGCTAAAGGTGGGATCAATACTCAAATCAAAATACAGAATGAGATTCCTACTACAACACTAGGGAAACTTAAAGTTCAGAGTGTTGCTTCAAATTTGCTTTGAGTGCTTGGAATCTTGAGAATGCTTTCACTTGGAAATTTCCCGTAACCTTGAATGGGGACAAGGTCTTCTGTATTTATAGGGAGATTTGAAATAGATCCGTTGGAGGAGATCCGTTTCAAACCTTCCTATTTTCGGTAGGTGCAAGTACTGGCTGTCCTTGGCTGCACCTCTGAGAAGCATTAAATGCTCTTCAGTCTCCGTACATACGTGTCGCCTTCTTACTGGTCGTTGGTCCAATGGCTAGTTTATCGGCATTAACTTTCTGATCCTCGTACATTTATAACTCTGAGTTTCTCGTTCTTAACTCAGGATAAATGTTTGTCTTATGTTGGAGATTCTGACATTCTTCCTGCTTCATCAGACTTCCATCCGCACGTGTAACCTTTGGGTCTCAGGACTTACGAGTATCAGGTTAACTGATACTAGGCCCAAGTCAGGACTTACGAACATCAGAAAGACGTTCAGCCTGATCAAGGTTTCACACTAAGCCTTCACTGACAAAGACTTCCCTGAGCATGCTCAGTCTACTCAGTCCCGTCAGGGTCAGTGATCTTTTTCAGGATGGCTTCTAGGCATCTTCAAGACTCTTTCTAGGTTTCTCAGGTTGCAGCTTCAGGTTGACCGTATTCATGGCGATCAACATCTTTAGGGTTTGGAACAACTTTAGACTTCAGACTTCAGGGACGTCTCCATCAGTCTTCACTCCTCAGTGCGTTCCCCCTGAACTGAATACCTGTGAATAGAAAATCTATTCTAACCTGTCTAATCCTGAGCCTATCATCCTGATGAACTATACTTCGGCAAATTCATCAAGGGGTTTTGGGATCTAATCAAAACACTTAAGACTGTCCCAACAATTTCCCTCTTTTTGATGATGCCCAAACCGTTAGAAAAATCCTACCATCTAAACAAGTTACTGACCTAGTCAGTATTCAGTTCAGGAACCTATATCAGGTCCTTAGTTCTATAAGATGTAAACAGGAAAGAGTTAGTACAGTTCTTGATAAAGAGCAGAAAAATAAATCAGGAGTCAACGAGATGTTGTCTCAGGAATGTGAGAAGTTTCATTGATATAAAGGATAGGTACATGTTTTCCTGAGACTATTACATAAAGTCCTGAGACACTATTCCTGATCTATCTTCTTCAGTCTTCATCATCCCACCTGGCCAATGAGATCCCATACTTCTTCAGGACTCTCAGCTTGACTTCATGGAACATCTTCTGATCTCTGATTGCTCCGGTTCTTGAAGCAATCATAGCTATCTCCTTTCTGACCAGTTCCGTGTTCAGGTGGTTGTTGATGCCGAGGGTTGGAGGTGGGTAGATGAGGTGCTCAGGTGCCCTGATCTGAACTCTTGCTCTGTCAGCATGAATCACAATTTCTCCCCAGAGTTCATTGTGATGCAGGGCCATTCATTCAGCAAAGATGGTGTTGATGTCTTTGCCTTCGGATGTCTTCAGCCAGTTCCCGATGACGTAGTACTGATCAACGAACTCCTTCTTGATTGGGACCCAAGTTTCGTTCAGGTCACGAGGAACAAAGTTATCGACATACTCGTACACCATGGGACCGACATCCTGAGCATCCACCATCTTCTTCGACCCTGCAGTTGAGTTCTTCTTTTCGGCGTCAGGGGTAGGCTTTTTCTTAGGATCAGTCTTCTCCTTCAGTACAACCATTTCTCCCTTCAGCTTTTCAAGGTGAGTACCCTGACTCCTGACCTGCATAGCAGTCTCCAGCGTCAACTGCTTCGTCTTCTTCCTCCCCTTGACAATGGGATCACCAGGGTATAATTGCTCTTCACACTCCTCCATTAGCTCTCCCACGGAAACATCAGCTTTCCGCTTCTGAGCAGTAGACTTTGGATTTTTCAGAGCTTTCCCTTCCCCCTTTTTGGCAGCATCAAAGGGGCCTTCGTCCTTATCGACCTTTTTCTGAATGTCTCTGATCAGGATTCCCTGAGATGCCTGCTGATCGGTAACCACCTGAAAGTCTTTCGCCAACTTTTAACTAGCCTCACCTCTGAGCAGGCTGTAAGATAAGTGCTCATTTAATTCCCTCCGCATGGCATCAATTTCCTCCTTCCTTGCTGTGCTTTCAGTTAACATTGTGTTCAGGGACTTGTACAATGCTTCATTGGTGAACTTCTGGCTTTCACTCCACTTGGCCATAAGAGCAGTATCTCCTTTGTCTGCTTCTTCCCGAGCCACTGTCCTGACCTGGGTTTCCTGTCCCTTCAGTGCCTCAGCAATCAGTGTCTTTATCCTGTCATCCAGGCCACTGAGTGATGAGTCTATCATGCTTTGAACACAATTAATAGTGACTTCGGTGGATCGTTGTTATTCAAGACTCAGGATACGTTCACCCGATTCCTTCTTTGCCTTGTTCAACTCAGCAACGACATGTTTGATTTTCTCGCGCTGACGATCGAGCTTGCCTAGTATGGTCCTCCCCATCAGTGAAACTCCCACTGAGATGGTTTGGAGCTTCCTTTTCTTTCCAGGCTTGGACTTTGTGGCAACCTTCTTTGGGACCTCTCCTGAAGCCTCAGCAATCCCGGTCCCTGGGAGTGCATCATCGGTCGGTGCACCTCCTCCCGAGGTCGCACCTTCCCCAACTACTGGCATAACAGTCAATGCCATAGAAGGGTTGGGCCGAGGATTGTTCGCCCTGACTACCCTGATGAAGTCATTCTTGTTGATGACTTGGGCATAAGAACGAAGCCCAAATTGATCCAGAATTCTCTGCTCTTCATCCCTGAGAATTTCTTTTCCGATGTCTCTGATCAGGGCAGCAACTTCAGTAATCGAGGCCTTCCTCATCATCAACAACACCCTGAGTCTGATCACCTCCTCACCATAAGCCTCCTCCAAATCAGGAAAGTTCTGATTGACAAATCTGATGGCTTGACACCTGGCGTCCATCTCAAATGGAGTTAACTTTGGTGGGGTAGACTCCTCCTGAGTTTCTTCCTCAGCCTCATCCTGATGATAAGACTTGGACTCAGCATCATCGGAGACAGTCCACTTCCGGCCTCGATTATCCTCAACATCTTTATCCTGGAGCACCTCCTCCTGAGTCTCTAATACCTTCCCTTCCTTCTCTTCTTCTCTCTCTTCCTCTCCACCATCAGAACTCCCATGCCCCTCCTGGGCAACAATTTCCTCTTCACCTTCTTGCTCCTCCAGAGCACCTCCACTGGGCTCCGCCTGAGCCTCTTCCTCACCGATTGTATGGACCACGTCCATCACAACCATCTCAGGGTCGACAACCACCCTGAGTTCCTCCACAGCTGTCGGTTCCCCCTGACTCTGAGTCACCTCCTCCTGAGTCGTCTTCTCAGTGGCTGAGGCAGCCGTGGGTTAAGTCGATAGGGGTTCCGTCGTGGCCACTGAAGCCAACGGGGCCGCAGCAATAGCAACTGAAACTGACCTGGGTTCAGGCTGGTCAGATTCAGTGTCGGAGGGCTCATCCCTGAGCAATGATGCCTTCCCAGTTGATTCAGAGATAACAATCCCTTTCACCTTCACCTTTGTAGGGACCTTCTTCACTTGCTCCTCCTGAGCCTTTGAACTTGCTGCTTTTCCCTTTCCTTTACCTCTTGACACCTTCTTAATCTCAGTATCAAGCATCCTCTTAATTGTATCAGCAGAGTTCTTGAAGAGAATATTCCTATATTTGAAGTCTTCACAACCTTCCTTATCAACATCTACAAGTAAATCCTGGAGCATCACTGACAACCTGGATCCGAAATGGGGATTTCGATCCAGCTTGATCCTGTCTCCGTACATCCTGACTTTCTTGGACTCCTGAACAAGCTTTTGAAGAAAGAATTCTTCCCAGTCAATTTTGGCATTGTCCACCACAGCAGCCAATCCCCTTATCTTTGGCTGGCTGATTTGCTCCATGCCTCCCATGAAGCCCATAATACTTTGGACCACAACCTCGAATAATAGCTTGTATTCAGGTTTCAGGAGCTTCTTGTTCATTGCGCTGTAGATCGTTGTAGGAATGATCAAGTACTCAGTCATGCAATCCTGCTCCTCTCCAGCTCGATAGGAAGTCAGATCAGCCAATTCATTCTCCTCAGTAGAATGAGGCAGGTTGTAGGTCTTTCTGATGAGATCCCTGACCTGGAACCACTTTCTTACCATTCTTCTCCACGTACCTTCGGAGTGGAATCACTGATTCCCACTTATCGTCAGCATTCAGTTTCATGTTCGTGTAGAAGATAATAATTTGGTGGGGGCAGACCTTGGCTGTCTTCCTAGAGACTGCGTTGTTCAATGCTCCGTAGACCTGCATCAGTTCTTTGATGGTGAATCTGTGAGTGAAATCCACCAACCATTCATAGGAAACCTTGGATTCCACTTCGGCGATGGCATTATGGAATCTCCTAGTGTCTTCCAAATATTGAGCAGTAGATGAAGCCATGGATGCAAGAGAGTTGAGAAAAATAGATTATAGAAAGTTTGGGTTAGGAAAATATGAGTGCGTAAATTATGAAATGTGCACAAGACTTCCCTTTGTACCCAAAGATTCAGTTTTAATGGACGGTTTTGATGAAAAGTCTTTTGAAATTCGACGGATTGGATGAAAGGGTATATCCGGAATAAAAACTTTACCAAATTCAATTTTCGAAATCAATTATTAAAACTTTATAGAAAACTGTTCCCGCCTACAAATGCATTTAATGCTTGTCAGAGCATGTTTGAAATAAATTCCAATTATTGCATTTAATAAAACCGAATAATAAATGAACGGCTGGGATGAGAGTTTAAAACCCTATGATTGATGTGGTGTCAGACGTGATCAGAAATAATGCAAGCAAGTCATAATTAAAGCAAGGTTCAATAATGCATACCAGTCAGTCAGACATAGAAACCTGACTGATACCTCTGAGACTGATCAGGGTGACAAGCCCTGAGCTCTGTGTCCTGAACCTAACTCTATTCTAATCCTGAAGATCCAAATCTGATGTCTGTACCCCCTGAAAGCCATCCATCTACTCTGCAATCTGATCCCTAGTTAATCATCCTTCCTGAACTGAGGTTCATACTGAACCTTCTAAACCTGGGTCAAGAAGTCCTAACTCTACTGACAACTCAACAAACCTGGTTTCAGGCAAAGCCTTAGTCAGGATGTCAGCTCTCTGCTTGTCAGTAGGGATCCTCTCCATCCTTATATCCTTCTTCTCAACATGATCTCTGATAAAGTGATGCCTGATATCTACATGCTTACACCATGTGTGTAAGACTGGGTTTTGGGATATGGCAATGGCACTATTGTTGTCACAGTAAATTGGGACATCAGTGGCCTCTATTTGGTAGTCTCTCAGTTGTTGCTTCAACCAAAGAATTTGGGAACAACAACTGCCTGCCGCCATTTACTCAGCCTCCGTAGTAGATGTTGCAACACTGGTTTGCTTCTTAGAAAACCAAGAGATCAGTTTACTCCCTAGAAACTGACATGTGCCTGTAGTTGATTTCCTATCAAGCCTACAGCCTCCATAATCAGCATCAGAATAGCCAGTCAGTTCTAGGTTGTCATCAAAGGGATACCAAAGTCCTAAGTTGACTGTACCTCTCAGGTATTTCAGTATCTTTTTGGCACTCTCTAGATGACTCTTCTTTGGATCAGACTGATATATTGCACAAACTCCAACTGCATAAGTGATGTCAGGATGACTTGCTGTCAGGTACAATAAGGATCCCATCAGTGCCCTATATTCGGGCAGATTCACTGAGGTCCCCTCCTTGTCAGGATCCAGCTTCTCATTTATTTTCATGGGAATACGTGAGACTTTGCTGGACTGATCTCCAAACTTCTGAATCAAGTCCCTTGCATACTTGGACTGATTTATGAAGATTCCGGAGTCAGTCTGCCTGACCTGAAGACCTGGAAAGAAGTTCATCTCTCCCATCATTGACATCTCAAATTTCTCAGTCATCAGCTTGGAGAATTTCTCACAAAGCTTCAGATTAGGAGATCCAAATATTATGTCATCCACATAAATCTGAACCAAGAGAATGTCTTCCCCTTCGGTAATCCTGAAGAGGGTCTTGTCTACTGCTCCTTTTACAAAGCCGTGGTCTATCAGGAACTGGGAGAGTGTATCATACCAAGCTCTGGGGGCTTGCTTCAGGCCATAAAGAGCTTTCTTCAGGTGATAAACCTTGTCACCGACTTCGAACCCTGGAGTTTGTTCCACATAAACCTCCTCGTTCAGTACACCATTCAGAAAAGCACTCTTCACGTCCGTCTGATACACTTTGAACTTCTTAAATGTTGCATAAGCCAAGAACAACCTGATTGCTTCCAATCTTGCAACTGGGGCAAAGGTCTCATCATAGTTGATTCCTTCGGCCTGAGAGTAACCCTTAGCCACCAGTCTGGCATTGTTCCTGACAACAACATTCTTCTCATCCCTCTTGTTCTTGAAGACCCACTTGGTGCCAATAACATGTTGACGCCTAGGTCTATAAACTAACTCCCAAACCTGATTCCGCTTAAACTGATTAAGCTCATCCTGCATGGTTAGGATCCAGTTGGGGTCAGCAAGATCTTCTTCTATGCTCTTAGGTTCCTGATCACTCAGGAAACAACAAAACATAGCGCTCTCACCAAAGGACAACCTTGCCCTGACCCCCTCATTGACATCACCAATGATTTCAGCTAATGAGTGATCATCTAGCCACCGCCTCCTGCTGACGGCTGCACTGGGAGCTGCTGAAATTCCCTCACCTGATCCTGAAATGTTAGTCTTGACAATAACAGGTAAAGAAACGGATTGAGCAAGAACAGGGGATACTGAGTCATTTCCTGAGGGTTGCACAATATCAGGGACATTGTTTCCCCCTACAGAGTTGGACTCAGTAACTGTCTCAAGTGCAGAAGCATCATCACCGACAGTATGTATCTCAGGTTGAGTCTGTGCCTCCGTCTGAGACTCAACATTCTCCGAGGCTAGGGCTTGCTGAGGGTTGACCTGAGGTCCATCCTGATCATCATCATCATCATCCCATCCTTTGGGAGCACTCACAAGTTTGATCTTGAATTCAAGATTCTTCAGGCTCAGTCTTGTCACCCTCTTCGTAACCCCCTCTGTGTCAGGACTCGAAACCTGTTTTCTACGCACTGATGCAGTCTCATCAAACATAACTTGAGGTGTTTCCTCCACACAAAGGGTCCGACAGTTATACACCCTGAAGACTTTACTGACTGAGGAGTATCCTAAGAAAACTCCCTCATCAGATTTGCTATCAAAGGCTTTAAGCTGGTCTTTCCCATTGTTCAGGATGAAACACTTACACTAAAAAATATGGAAATAGGAGATGCGAGGCTCCTTTTATTCCAAGTTTCATAAAGTGTCTGAGCATATTGTTTGTTCAGCATAGATCGGTTCAGAGTGTAGAAAGCAGTGTTGATTGCTTCAGCCCAGTACTTCTTGGGCAGTCCTGACTCAGCCAACATGGTCCTGGCAGCTTCCTTAATGGGCCGGTTTCTTCTCTCAGCTACCCCGTTCTGCTGAGGGGTCCTGGCTGCAGAAGTCTCATGAGCAATACCAAGGTCAGTACAAAAGTCAGTTATAATAGAGTTAATAAACTCTGTTCCCCGATCTGATCTGATCCTGACGATGCTCGGACCCTGTTCAGTACTCAATTGCTTGAGTAACTCAGGAGGCTTGACCTGAGTCTCCTTCTTGTTCAGCAAGAAAATAACCCATGTGTACCTGGAATAATCATCATCAACAACAAGGGTATATTTCCTACCATTCATGCTGACAGGAGTAATTGGACCAAAGAGATCCATGTGCAGGAGCTGAAGCACTATGTCAGTTGAGAATGCATCTTTCTCCTGGAATGAAGCTTTGATTTGCTTGCCTTCCTGACATGCTCCGCACACGTGGTCTTTGCTAAAAACTTCATTGGGTAGACCATCTACAAGAGAAAGTCTAGAAATTTTGTTAATAATCTTGAAGTTTAAGTGACTCAGGCATTTATGCCAAAGACAACTGAGCTCAGATGAGCTCTTAGCGACCAAACAAGTTTTAGGAGAGTTGCTCTTAAAGTCAGCAAAATAAACATTGCCTTTCCTGACACATGTTATCAGAACCTGCAGTGTAGATTTGTCCTTCACAAGGCATATGTTAGATGTAAACTCTACACTATATCCTCGGTCACAAAACTGACTAACCGAAAGCAGGTAATGCCTAAGACCCTCAACATAGGATACATTAAGCACTCTGACAGAACCAACAACAAGGGTACCGAATCCTCTGGTGAAACCCTTAGAGTTATCACCAAAGTTTACCTGCGGGCCTTCCTGAGCTACGTAGTCCTGAAGGAGATCACTAAATCCGGTCATGTGCCTGGAGCATCCTGAGTCCAAGTACCAGTCCTTCATCAGATCCTCCTTCCTCTTCTTGTAGCCCGCAGTGACCTGAAAAGAATCAGGCCTCAGGTACCCATCTCGTATTAGGTCCTACAGTGTCATCCATACCCTTCGGGATTCAGATTTGTTTAACAATTCTGATGGCATCAGAAGTGTAAAACTGTCTCCCTGAAACATCAACATACACCGTTCTCTTCTTCCTTTGTGCCTGGGAGGTCGATGGTGTATGAGTGTCAGCCTGAGGTTCAGGAGCCCTGGATTGATTCCTGGGGGCGGGCCTCCTATTCCTCCTTGGCCTGGGTGCATTGGGCTGATGTCTGTCCTGAGACGGAGTAGCTCGGGCCTGACCTCTAGGCTCTTGAGGTCTGGCCAGAGTGTTTCCGGAGTCAGGTCTCCATTGCCTTTCAGGGGCCATTTGGTTTGTCCTTCTCCTCTGAGAATTAGGACGCTCCTAATGAGCCCTGCGCCCTGTCTGAGGCCTCTGGACCTCGGTAGTCCTTGGTCTAGCCTGAGGTTCCCTTCGGCCTGAGTTTCTCCTACCCTGAGCATTCTGAGGCCTAGCCTGAGAAGTGCTGGGGGCAGAATTCTTTTCAGCCTGAGGGTTCCTAGGCTGAGCCTTGGAGTTCCTTTGGTCCTTCCTCCTCGGCTCAGGATGAAGAGACTGTGCCTTTCCCTTAGGTTTTGGCCTAGATTCCTCAGTCCTTTGCCTGACAGGTTCAGGCACTTTCTCCTTCCCTTTGCCTTTATCCTGACGAGCAACACTTGGGTTCTTGTCATCAGTTAGGGCAGGGACAAACTTCTTCTGAGAAGTGCTCCCTGAAGCACCTCTCTTCTTCTTGCCCTTTGGGTCTTTTGAGGCATCATAGCCTAACCCAGCTTTAGCACCATCGGTCAGCTGAGAGAAACTTGTTAACTCATCAACCACTTAGGAGGATGTGTGTAACTTCTTCAGCTTATCCTCAAGGTGCCCATTCTGCCTTTTCAGGGCCTCAATCTCAGTGGTGTATTGAAGCACCAACTTCTGATGAGCATTCTCTTTTGAGATTAGCTCAAGATCCCAAGCAGTTTGCTCAGCACAAAGGCGAGCTTGCCACTCAGTTTCGAACATCTCTCTCAGAGCAATTCACTCAATCATCTGTTGTTCCTGAGCAAGGAACAAATCAGTGTCACGAGTCTCAATCAGTGAGCTGATTACACCATTGAGTCTTTCAACCGCCATTGGAGTTTCATCATGCCTATTCCGGGCATGAAACAACTCTTCCTGGAGGTTTACTAACCTCAAGGCTTCCTCAGTATCTCTCGTCCTGAGAAACTCAGTTAGCCGATCAGTCTCTCCGCTCAGTTGTGCATTCACATCCACTGTGTGCAGCCTTGAGAAATTGGCCATCAATTTCTCTAAAGCGAGCTGAAGGTCGAGATCCCTTGCTGAATCTGAGCTAAGCTTAGGTGCGTGATCAGGAGAAGAGGCAGAAGAACATACCTCATCATCTACCATCAGGCAGAGATCATCATACTCCTCATCGGAGAAGAGTTCAGGAGACCGGCGTCCTGGGCCATCTGAATCTGAGGAATCCTCAGCAAGCATAGCTCTCTGGTTTGATGCCCTAAGCTCTCTCTTCGCTCTCCTATCCTCTCACTCTCGAGCGCTGAGCTCCGGACAATCATACTGATAATGTCCGGTCTTCGTGCAGTGGTAGCAATGATCTACATCAGAAGCAAACTTTTTATCAGTGAACCTCTTTTCTGACGATTCCCTCCTTCTCCCTGATGATCTCTCAGGCTTGGAGCTGGATCTTCTGGGATCAGCATCGTCTCTCCTCTTGGAGCTCTTCTCATCTCTGCGACGCTCAGGCTCGTCACGCTCTCTCCTGGAATCAGAACCCCTTCTCTCTTCCCTTCGGGGCTTTGATCTCCTGGGGCTGGAGTACCTGCGTACACGATTGTCAGTATAAAACTTCTTGTACCTGCCAAAACAAGAGTTCAACTTCTCGAATCATCGTGCCATCAGACTGTACTCTAGGGCCAGCTCATCCTTGTTCATATCCCTCAATGATTTCGAGCCAGATCCAGCCTCAGGCTCAGGAGTAGCTTTAAGAGCCACGCTCTTTTCCTTCTCAGGTGTCTTTTCCTCACTCACCTCCTCACTGATAACACCCTTCTTCTTCCTCTTATCGAGGTTGAATTCCAGAGCCTTTAACTCTGAGAATAGGTGAGAGTAAGGAATGTTTGTGAGATCCTGAGTGTTCTTCAGCAAGATCACTCCTGTGTCCCATCTTTCAGGGAGACAGTTCAGGATTTTAGATGATACCTTTCTCTTGGGAAAGTTCTTCCCAAGGGTTGCTAGCTCGTTCATTATTTTAATGAACCGAGCTTCCATCTGATCGATGGACTCTCCCTCTAACATCCGGGAGGCCTCAAACTTCCTGATAGCAAATCTCTCTTGTTCTCCTTGATCTTCTCTGAGCCCTCATTCATCTCCTTCAGAGCATCCCAGATCTCCTTCGCAGTAGTCAGATGCATGAGCCTAACCGAGTTCTCATAAGAAATGGTGTGGAGTATAATGTTCTTTGCTACATTATCCAGTCCAATTTGCTTAATCTAATCAGCAGTAAGTGCGGACCTCTCCACAGGCTCATCTCTGGGAGCCAGAACAGGGACATTACCAGCTATGGGCCAGGTGGTCTGAAGATTCCTCATAAATCTGATCGGACCATGCTCAATCACCTTGGGCATCTGATCATGGATGGAGCAGAGATGTGCAAGGACCCTGAATTTCCAATAGTCATAATTTTCAATAGAGAATTCAGGTAGTTTGCCTTCGAGGCGTTTAGAACTGGATGCCATGAATGTAAGTTTTCAGAAACAGATCTGTTCAGTTGACCACCAAAAGTTTCTCCTCAGAAACTGCTGGTAAACAAAGTCAGTGGTCTTTTGAACCACTGCTCTGATACCACTTGTTGGTCCCAAAATGAGTATAAATTAGTGTATGGGGGGGGAATACACTGATGTCAGATTTTCCCGAAAGGCTCAGGAAAATGCTCTTTCAAACCTAGTCAAGAAGATCCTGAAGTGTTCTATAAACCTGATGGTCCTCAGGGACAGCAGGGACGGATCAGGGAAGAACCAGAAAGGCTAGGTCAGAGTTGTGCTCTCAGAAGCTCTGTAGAGATAACCCATCTACTGACAGCTCAGAAGCAAGTTAGTTGGATAGCTATCTCAGTAAGCTCAGTTTAGTGCGGAATGTGAGCCCTTAAGTGTTTACTCGTTTTAGTTCTGAAAACTTATCAGTTTGCTTAGTGAAAACGTTGTTAAGGCTGGTGCACAGTTTGCTGATCAGGATGACAAGTCAGTCCTGATGGTTTTTCAGAAACAATGCAAGTATGCTTCAGTTTAATATGAATGACAGTTTATGATCCTGACTAGAATAGTAAATCAGCACACAAGGGTCCTTTTAACGTGGTTCATAGATAACCAACTCCTACGTCCACGACCTGATTGAACAGGAAGCTATCCTCAAAACCCCAAGGACAGGTACTTGGGTTTTACGTGCCAAGGGACACGAATAACCAACTTCCTCTCTAAGGAACTGACCGCTGGGTGGTTTTACAAGTCCCAGTCCTTCCTACCAACCAACTCACAACCTGAGGGGTTTGGTATTCACGTTTTCCAACTATTTTGTATTGATCCCTCTAACAAATTAGTGCTAAAGGTGGGATCAATACTCTAAGTAAAATACAGAATGAGATTCCTACTACAACACTAGGGAAACTTAAAGTTCAGAGTGTTGCTTCAAATTTTCTTTGAGTGCTTGGAATCTTGAGAATGCTTTCACTTGGAAATTTCCCGTAACCTTGAATAGGGACAAGGTCTTCAGTATTTATAGGGAGGTTTGAAATAGATCTGTTGGAGGAGATCCGTTTCAGACCTTCCTATTTTAGGTAGGTGCAGGTACTGGCTATCCTTGTCTGACATGGACCATACCTAGTATGGTAAAGTGTCTGATCCGCCGCCTGTACCTCTGAGAAGCATTAAATGCTCTTCAGTCTCCGTACATACGTGTCGCCTTCTTACTGGTCGTTGGTCCAATGGCTAGTTTAGGCATTGACTTTCTAATCCTCGTACATTTATAACGCTGAGTTTCTCGTTCTTAACTCAGGATAAATGTTTGTGTTATGTTGGAGATTCTGACATTCTTTCTGCTTCATCAGACTTCCATTCGCACGTGTAACCTATGGGACTCAGGACTTTGGTCCAAGTCAGGACTTATGAACATTAGAAAGACGTTCAGCCTGATCAAGGTTTCACACTGAGCCTTCACTGACAAAGACTTCCGAGTATCAGGTTAACTGATACTGGCCCAAGTCAGGTTAACTTACGAGTATCAAGTTAACTAATACTGGCCCAAGTCAGGACTTATGAACATCAGAAAGATGTTCAGCCTGATCAAGGTTTCACACTGAGCCTTCACTGACAAAGACTTCCCTGAGCATGCTTAGTCTACTCAGTTTCGTCAGGGTCAGTGGTCTTCTTCAGGATGGCTTCTAGGCGTCTTCAGGACTCTTTCTAGGTTTCTCAGGTTGCAGCTTCATGTTGACCATCTTCAGGACGATCAACATCTTCAGGGGTTGGAACAGCTTTAGACTTCAGACTTCAGACTTCAGGGACATCTCCATCAGTCTTCACTCCTCAGTGTGTTCCCCCTGAACTGAATACCTGTGAATAGAAAATCTATTCTAACCTATCTAATCCTGAGCCTATCATCTTGATGAACTATACTTAGGCAAATTCATCAAGGGGTTTTGGGATCTAATCAAAACACTTAAGATTGTCCCAACAGCTATGATGCCTCAAAAGACCCAAAGGGCAAGAAGAAGAGAGGTGCTTCGGGGAGCAACTCTCAGAAAGTGTTTGTCCCTGCCCAAACTGGTGATAAGGGCCCTAGTGTTGCTCACCAGGATAAGGGAAAAGGGAAGGAGAAAGTGTCTGCTGAACCTGTCAGGCAAAAGGCTGAGGAACACAGGCCAAAACCTAAGGGAAAGGCCAAAATTCCTCACCAAAGGCCGAGGAAGACGGACCAATGGAACTCCAAGGCTCAGCCTAGGAATCCTCAGGCTGAAAGGAATTCCACCCCAAGAACTTCTCCGGCTAGACCTCAGAATGCTCAGGTGGAAGAACCTCAGGCCAAAGGAGGCCTCAGGCCAAGCCAAGGAATACTGAGGTCCAGAGACCTCAAGCAGGGCATAGGGCCCATCAGGAATGTCCTAATCCTCAGAGGAAAAGCACCAACCAGGTGGCTCCTGAAGGGCGATAGAGACCTGACTCCGATAACGCTCAGGCCAGACCTCAAGTGCCTAGAGGTCAGGCTCGAGCAGCTCCTTCCCATGATAGACCTCAGCCCAATGCACCCAGGCCAAGGAGGAATAGGAGTCCTGCCCCCAGGAACCAATCCAGGGCTCCTGAACCTCAGGCTGACACCCATACACCCTCAACTTCCCATACTCAAAGGAAGAAGAGGACAGTGTATGTTGATGTTTCAGGGAGACATGTTTACATTTCTGATGCTATCAGAATTGTTAAACAAATCTGGATCCCGAAGGATATGGCTGACACTATAGGACCCAATACGAGATGGGTATCTGAGGCCTGATTCTTTTCAGGTCGCTGCGGGCTACAAGAAGAGTAAGGAGGATCTGAATAAGGACTGGTACTTGAACTCAGGATGTTCCAGGCACATGATCAGATTTCGTGATCTCTTTCAGGACTATGTAGCTCAGGAAGACTGCATGTAACCTTTGGTGATAACTCTAAGGGTTTCACCAGAGGATTCGGTACCCTTGTTGTTGGTTCTGTCAGAGTGCTTAATATATCCTATGTTGAGGGCCTTTGGCATAACCTGCTCTCGGTAAGTCAGTTTTGTGACCGTGGATATAGTGTAGAGTTTACATCTAACATATGCATTGTGAAAGACAAATCTACACTACATGTTCTAATTACAGGTGTCAGGAGAGGCAACGTTTGTTTTGCTGACTTTAAGAGCAGCTCTCCTGAAACTTGTTTGGTTACTAAGAGCTTATCTGAGCTCAGTTGGCTTTGGCATAAATGCCTGAGTCACTTAAACTTCAAGATTATTAACAAAATCTCTCGACTTTCTCTTGTAAAGGGTCTACCTAATAAAGTTTTTAGCAAAGACCACGTGTGCGGAGCATGTCAGGAAGACAAGCAAACCAAAGCCTGATTCAATGAGAAAGATTCCTTCTCAACTAACAGAGTGCTTCAGCTCCTGAACATGGATCTCTTTGGTCCGATTATTCCTATCAGCATGGAAGGTAGGAAATATACCCTTGTTGTTGTTGATGATTATTCCAGGTACACAAGGGTTATTTTCTTGCTGAACAAGAAGGAGACTCAGGTCAAGCTTCCATAGTTACTCAAGAAATTGAGTACTGAACAAGGTCAGAGCATCATCAGGATCAGATCAGATCAGGAAACAGAGTTTATTAATTCTATTATAACTAATTTTTGTACTGACCTTGGCAATGCTCATGAGACTTCTACAGCCAGGACTCCTCAACAAAATGGAGTAGCTGAGAGAAGGAACCGGACCCTGAAGGAAGCTACCAAGACCATGTTGGCTGAGTCTGGACTGCCCAAGAAGTACTGGGCTGAAGCAATCAACACTGCTTGGTACACTCAGAATCGATCTATGCTGAACAAACAACATGCTCAGACACGTTATGAAACATGGAATAAAAGGAAGCCTCGCATCTCCTATTTCCATATTTTTGGGTGCAAGTGTTTCATCCTGAACAATGGGAAAGACCAGCTTAAAGCCTTTGATAGCAAGTCCGATGAGGGAGTTTTCTTAGGATCATCCTCAGTCAGCAAAGCTTTCAGGGTTTATAACTGTCGGTCCCTTTGTGTGGAGGAAACACCTCATGTTGTGTTTGATGAGACTGCATCAGTGCGTAGAAAATAGGTTCCGAGTCCTAACACTGAGGGGGTTACCAAGAGGGTCACAAGACTGAGCCTGAAGAATCCTGAGTTCAAGGTCAAATTCATGAATGCTCCCAAGGGATGGGATGATGATTATGATCAGGATGGACCTCAGGCCAATCCTCAACAAGCCCCAACCTCGGAGAATGTTGAGTCTCAGACTCAACCTGAGGTACGTACTGTCGGTGATGATGCTTCTGCACCTGAGACTGTTACTGAGTCCAACTCTGAACAATGTCCCTGACATTGGTCAACCCTCAGGAAATGACTCAGTATCCCCTGTTCCAACTCGTTCTGCTTCTTTGCCTGTTATTGTCGAGACTAACATTTCAGGATCAGGCAAGGGAACATCAGCAGCTCCCAGTGCAACGGTCAACAGGAGGCGATGGCTAGATGATAACTCATTGGCTGATATCATTGGTGATGTCAATGAGGGGGTCAGGACAAGGTTGTTCCATGGCGAGAGTGTTATGTTCTGTTGTTTCATGTCTGATCAAGAACCTAAGAACATAGAAGAAGCTCTTGCTGATCCCAACTGGATCCTAGCCATGCAGGAAGAGCTCGATCAGTTTGAGCGGAATCAGGTTTGGGAGTTAGTTGAGAGACCTAGGCGTTAACATGTTATTGGCACCAAGTGTGTCTTCAAGAACAAGAGGGATGAGAAGAATGTTGTTGTCAGGAACAAGGCCATACTAGTAGCAAAGGGTTACTCTCAGGCCGAAGGGATCGACTATAATGAGACCTTTGCTCCAGTTGCAAGGTTGGAAGCAATCAGGTTGTTCTTGGCTTATACAACATTCAAGAACACAAATGAGAAGCTGGATCCTGACAAGGAGAGGACCTCAGTGAATCAAACTGACTATAGGGCACTGATTAGATCCTTATTGTACCTGACTGCAAGGTATCAGTCTGATCCGAAGAATAGTCATCTAGAGAGTGCTAAAAAGATACTGAAATACCTAAAGGGTACAGTCAATTTAGGACTTTGGTATCCCTATGATGACAACCTAGAATTGACAGGGTATTCTGATGCTGATTATGGAGGCTGTAGGATTGATAGGAAATCAAATACAGGCACATGTCAGTTTCTAGGGAGCAAACTGATCTCTTGGTTTTCCAAGAAACAAACAAGTGTTGCAACGTCTACTACTGAGGCTGAGTATATGGCGGCAGACAGTTGTTGATCCCAAATCCTTTGGTTGAAGCAACAACTGAGAGACTACCAAGTTGAGGCCACTGAAGTCCCAATTTATTGTGACAACAATAGTGCCATTGCCATATCCCAAAACCCAGTCTTATAAACAAGGTGTAAGCATGTAGACATCAGACATCAATTTATAAGAGATAATGTTGAGAAGAATGATATAAGGATGGAGAGGATCCCCG
Organism: Prunella vulgaris; assembly: GCA_026898435.1. Classification (NCBI taxonomy): domain Eukaryota; kingdom Viridiplantae; phylum Streptophyta; class Magnoliopsida; order Lamiales; family Lamiaceae; genus Prunella; species Prunella vulgaris. Next base: position 39,552 of record JAPKLY010001290.1, read on the forward strand.
CTGACAGGCAGATAGCTGACATCCTGACTAAGGCCTTGCCTGAAACCAGGTTTGTTGAGCTGTCAGTAGAGTTAGGACTTCTTGACCCAGATGTAGAAGGTTCAGTATGAATCTCAGTTCAGAATTGAACAACGTGGTCAGGAGGGATGGCTAACTTATGATCAGGTTTGCAGGGAGATGGATGGATTTCAGGGGGAACAGACATCAAATTTAGGATCTTCAGGATCATAATAGGTTTAGGTTCAGGACACAGAGTTCAGGGCTTGTCACCCTGATCAGACGCAAGAGGTATCAGTCAGGTTTCTATATCTGATTGACTGATATGTATTATTGAACCTTTACTTTCATCATGACTTGCTTGTATCATTTGTGATCGTGTCTGACACCACATCAATCACGGGGTTTTTAACTCTCATCCCAAGGGTTCATTTATTATTCAGTTTTATTAAATGCAATTATTGGAATTTATTTCAAACATGCTCTGACAAGCATTTAATGCAAGTGTGGGCGGGAACAATTTTCAATAAAGTTTTGAATTATTAACTTTGAAAACTGAATTTGGTAAAATTCTTATTCCGGATATACCCCTTCATCTAATCCGTCGAATTTCAAAATACTTTCAATCAAATCCGTTCATTAAAACTGAATTTTTGGGTATAAACTTGTACACATTGCACAATTTACGCACTCATATTTTCCTAACCCAAACTTTTTGCAACTTATTTCCCATTGCAATCTCTACTATCATGGCTTTTTCTGCTGCTCAATCCATTGAAGACACCAAGAGATTTCACTCTGCTATCTCTGAGGTGGCATCAAAGGTTTTCTATGAATGGTTGGTGGACTTCTCTCACCGAGCCACCATCAAGGAGCTTGGCCAAGTCTACGGAGCACTGAACAATGCTAGGTTCGTAGACTTCATCTCCAAGAAGCCCATCAAGTGATCGCTTTCTATGCAAACATGTCGCTAAAGGGTGATGGTTAGTGGGAATTAGTGATTCCACTCAGAAGGTCGGTAGAGAAGAATGGGAAGAAAGTGATCCAGTACTTTGCTGAGAAGATTAAAGTAAGGGATCTCATTAGGAAGACGTACAGGTTGCCTCACTCTACAGAAGAGACTCAACTGGCTGATCTCACTACATACAAGGCTGGAGATGAGCAAGCTTGTATGAACGAGTTCCTGATCGTTCCTCATGAGATCTTCAACACCATGAACAAGAAGCTCCTGAAGCCCGCCTACAAATTGCTCTTTGAGGTGGTTGTCCAGAGCATTATGGGCTTCATGGGAGGGATGGAGCAAATCAGCCAACCCAAGATCAGGGGTTTGGCTGCAGTGGTGGACAATGCTAAGATCGACTGGGAGGAGTACTTTCTTCAGAAACTCATTCAGGAGTCTAAGAAGGTAAGGATGGTGGGTGATAAGATTGTCCTTGATAAGAATCCCCACTTCGGATCAAGACTATCAGTGATGCTTCAGGGTCTTATTGGAGACGTCGACAAGGAGGGATGTGACGACTTCAAGGACAAGCATGTCCTCTTCAGGAGCGCTGCTGAGACCCTGAAGAGAATAAACGACACTGAAATCAAGAAGGTGTCGAGAGGAAAAGGGAAGGGCAAGACTGCCAGCTCGAAGGATCAGGAGGAGCCAGCCAAGTCAGGTCCCAAGAGGGTAAAGGTGAAGGGCATCACCATCTCTGAGCCCACTGTGAAGAAGACCATGCTACATGATTCTGACACCGAATCTGATCGTCCTGATCAGAGATCTGCTTCAACCGCCACTCTGGAAACACCAATATCTTCCTTGGCGCCTGAAGAATCTTAGATAGCACCTCAGGTGGAGGTGGCTCAGGTTGATGGGGAATAGGCTGCACCTGTTCAGGAGGACTCAGTGATGAAGGTGGTGGGGGAGTTGGGTGTAGAGGCTCGGGGTGAGCCAAGTGGAGAGGTTCAGGATGAACCTAGTGTCGCTGCTCAGGAGGAGCACGGAGGTGAGAAGGAGGAAGAAATTGTCCAGGAGGGACACGGAAACTCTGATGCTGGCGATGTAGAGCATCAGGAGGGTAAAGGGATGGAGGCTCAGGAGGAGCTCCATGATGAGGATTTGGAGGACAATCAGGGCAGAAAATGGGTCGTTTCCAACGATGAGGAGTCGCAGTCAGATCATCAGGAGGAAACTCAGGAGGAGGTTCCAGCAAAGCCCAGGCTGACTCCTTTCGAGATGGATGCCAGATCACAAGCCATCAGGTTTATCACGCAGCATCTTCCAGACTTGGAAGAATCATATGGTGAGGAGGCGATCAAGCTTGCCGAAACTCTGTCAAAATCATTACTCGCACTCAACACCTTTCATTAATACTTACTTTTGTAAGCTTTGTAGAAGCTGGTAGAAGTCGATAGCTGTTTAAGCTTTGACTGATTGTAAGAGAGTAGTACTCTCGAAGTTTGTGAGTTAGTAAGTGAGTAAGAGAGCCCCTCAACTCCGAGTTGGATTGAGGAGAGTGGATGTAGGACAGTTGGTCCGAACCACTATAAATCCTGTGTGTTTTTCTTGCTTTATTTTATTGCTTGAACTTGCTGCACTAAAGATTAAAAAGGTTTTTCTAATTAAAAAGGATTTAACTAAAAACGTTTCTGCACACTAAGATCACGGCGCACTCAACTGATTGTAAAGTCAGCTGTTTTCAAAA